>JAHLJT010009355.1:94120872-94286548 GCA_031308135.1 Acheta domesticus
GGTAATAAGTAGTGCATGTGAGTGTAAGTGTGTGAAAGTAGGGGTGAGGATAAGACAAGGAAGAGGAAGGAAAGATCGCGTACGGTTCTTGGCGCGTTCGTTAGTGTACTGCTCCGCTATTCGCATGATGTTGATGATAGAAACCACGGCAAACTACCGATCAGAGCAGCCCGCTAGAATTCTCCTCCAGACAGTGATTGAATTCGCTCCAGCTGACAAGCTAGTGTCGAAAATCCTGCCACTATTGGGACTCGAACCCTATGACCACTTGGTCAGAGGTACTGCAGTGACATCAGTTAATGTCCTGAGCCATCTAAACCGATAATAATTTTCTGATATGATAGATGTAGCAGAGTAGAAATGAATTTGCACGAGCCGTGATGTAGCGCTCATATTCTTCCCACCCCGCCTCCCCACCTTCGTCTACAGCTGGCTTCAAGTTATGCACTTCCATCAGACGCCGCAAGTGAATTTTGTGGTGAACAAATCGAGCTTGAGGCAGTTTTTCACTTTGGCCGATGGCTCCTGCCTTTATTCCACCATTGCTTTCTCTTCATTAATTCATCACCCTATTTGCCATTCTGCATCAGCATTATCACCACCTCCACCTACCTTGATAAACGTTGATACGTTAGATATTCGCTCGGAAGGGACTGTGGAACATGAAAAGAGAAAAGATGTCATGAAATAAACCGTCTTGGGAAGATAGAGAATAAAAAATGTGGTTGAGATAAAGACATATAATCATATAAAAGAGTTGTGAAATTCGAAGATCGATAAACATTTAGGTGAAAGAAATGTAGTTCATTTAAGAAATGGTTTAGGCATTACGTTGTGGCAATATTATATGATATGTTGGCAATTGTTCCGTACAGGGTTGCATTCTCTATTAACACAAAAAAAATTGAATACTTCAATTTCCTGCAATATCAATCCTGAGTGCTCGAAATCAAAAGTGACTGATCTTACCCAATGCTCTGTTGAGTGACAGTCATAATCGATTTATTTTACAGTAACTGCGACCTTTAGTGTATATCTTACTTACTATTATGCCTCCACATTGTGAAAAGTAGAGACACGATCATATTATTGCAATAATACAAAAACCACCAGCTTGGTGTTTGTGACATACATGTCTAGTCAGCTATCGAAATTCCTGGTCCCGCATTCGGTTCGAAAGTAATTCTGAAGGATTATCATCTTAGTGTTAGCTACTTTACGTAGTGCACTCTGCCTGGAGACCGAAATTTAAAGAGCCTTCTTTGAGTGGCGCCGTAACTGGCCTTTCAAATGACGCTCGAGTCCTAGCCATAGCCATGTCGATAGTCCATGACCTTCGAGTTGGTGCGTCAGTGGGGACGATGTGGTTCAAAAAACAAAACTGAAACAAAGAGAGAGTATATAACATTAACTTATCGGGTTCTGTTGATCCATAAGTATTTAAGTTTATAAGTAAAGTTGAAAATTATTTCGTAATGTTTCAATACCTTAAAATGGATAGGAAATTCTACAGAATGTTTTAAACCTCAGCTAATTTACCCGAAAAATTCTTTATGTCATAGTCACAAAATTCAACTTCCATTTTTAAGCAACTCGTCATATTAAACCTTCATAAATAAAGTTGACATAGCATTATTGCCAAATTTGTGGTGACGTGTATCAAAAAGGGGCACGGGTGAATCATGAAACTAATAATAAAACTAAATTCAAATAAGACTCAATTGGTTGATTATAACTACGCTCTTGGTAGGCACCGCGAACCTCTAATTTCTAGAACTGTTCCGCAGTCTTCAAAGAGCAATTCATGCCAAGCGCCGCTTAAATAATAATATTTTCCATGAATGGCCTCAGAAACGTGAAGGCTCTGACATAAGATGAATAGATATGGAAATATAACGAGAATCAAGGATGTTCGTATAATGAAATGTGCTAATGAATAGCGGGAGACGTATGTGATAAACGTGTAGGGGAGATCTAAAGGACTGAGATAACTAGATTCATGAGAAGAGGGGGAGATTGAAGAATATGCGTAAGGCTACAAATGGCAAAGGGAGACTCCGAAGGGCGGGGCGCGGGGAGGGTGGGAGGAAGGGCTCGGCCAAAGGAAGGAGGGCGGGCAAGGGCTGGAGGTGACTCAGTAAGCGACGGCGAATGAATTGGATTTGACGTGTAGCGATTACGGCTCAGACGGGGAGCTGGCAGGCGCGAGAGAAATGGAGGGAGTCAGAGCAGCAGAAGGAACGGAGAAGTTAGTGTACGGCCGGAGATTTCCGGCTAAGATCGCACGGCGTTCCCGCTTGTGATTAGAAAGGATTAGATGAGTACTTTCATAAGCTAGCATAACGTCTAGAAATTGTATTATTACCATTAATATAATAATAATAATAATAATAATAATAATAATAATAATAATAATAATAATAATTCGAAATAGGTACTCTCAACTCTAAGGAGTTTCCCTTTGTAAATGAGGCCAGGAGATGTCAAAGCAGATAAGTGACATTTTTCCAATATGGAGAAAATGAAGTCAAATGTTACGTGTTTTTAATTCTGTATAAATTGATCATTGTTTCGTTTTATACCACAAAACATGTCACGTTTTCATTTACAATCATTAGCCACATTTCGCTTCTTTCCCTCTATGTTTCTGCTCTAACTCAATTTTCACAAAATGCCTTCTCAAAGCCTTAATTGAAATATAATGCATTGTAGAAACTCGATAATATGTCTTGATGAAACAAAATACAAATGAAAATTAAAAATAAAGTTATTAATAATATAATAAAAATAACGTAAAATTCGAAATAAGGAAACGGAAAATCATTATCCACAATGTAAAAAATTACGATCTTTTTTTTTACTGACAATGAGATTTTCACTTATGTTTCGATGATTTTTTCTGTATTCTCAGTGTTTAAAGCAGTACAATCTTCAACTCCATTTTATTGAATAAAATGTTTGTATTCCTGGAACGCGGCATATCCTTGACAACCGAGACATAATTGACTCCAGTCGAGGAGTCTTCGTCAAACCTTACACAAAGGCCAAACGTTTGGCAGCACTGAAGGTCAGACGTAGGATATAGACTAAATTGTTTACACAATTGTAGCTGAAATGTTTAACCTTCGTTCTGGAAGCTGTGCATGGTCGAGAACGAACTTGGAAAGTACGTATATGAATCTTGAATGAATACTTCTATGTATTCCATCTATATTAAAGTTAATTGTCACAATACTATCCTCAAAGATAATAGCGACAGTTGTCCAAACTTTTTTGGAATTTTAAAATTAAATTAATGGAATATTTTGAGATCACAATAAGACTAGTTCAGTTGCAAACACTCCTCTAGATCCTGCAAGTCTGCAACAGTCCCTGGGAATCATAAGAGGGATTTGTGTTCCAAAATCTCGCCCATCTTAAGAGAGTAAAATATTGCAGAAGATTTAACTTGAGTGAAAAGTTTCTCTTCTGGTGGGGAATTGTTAGAAAAATTAACAATAAACTTTCATACATATTTCAATAAACTTTCTGTTGATTCCATTTATTAGCAGGTCATTCTCACGAATGTCGATATCAAAGATCTGTGCACCGATTTCTTCAACATTTTAGTAATTTCGAAATATGTTAAAAGAATTGGAATTGTTTGAAATGAAGTAGTAAGTACTTCTGGTCTGCTGAGCAATGCCACAAATCAAGAGAAGCCCTTCTCTAACCGGATCTGGATGCTTGGGGCTGCACTATCATCCTTACGGCATTTCCATTACTTAGCAATTCTCGTGTGTAGACAGCAGCAAAGCTAGTACAGATACAAACACCGCACCAGCTCCCGCAGAGCGTGCAACGCTCCCTGGGGAGCATGGGGCGTGGACGCTCGTGCGAGATGGAGAGCGTTGCAACCCACAACGCCGCCGCAGCGGGGCGCTGTGGTCGTGATATCAGCACGTATGCGTGTGGGAGTGCGTTAGATGGGAGATCCAGTCCTCTTTTCGCTCTTTATGAGCCCTACGCAGTACCTCGGTGCATTTCGATCTATACGACGCAGGTACGTGTAATAAAGTACTTTGCCCAGCCTATTGCAGGCTAAGCCTTTACTGATTGCCATCGTTGGACTGACATTCGTTCGTTGACGAGACCACCTACGTAGTTAATCCTGCTTTAGTCTTGTGTTCGTTTTATTGATGACGATGTGATATTAAGGATACTTTTTTAAAAACACTTCATTTCTTATGTATTCATTATTCCTTGTGCGTTTGTGTGCAAATGCATTTCAATAATTATTTTTATAGTATTAGCTGGCATCGATTTTGTCCAAACCAATAGATCCTTAGATTGTTATTTAATTACGTTCATTTACTAATAAAAACATGATAATCCAAATCATTGTGGGTATAGTATATTCTCTGACTTTTCTGATTAAATGACAGAACATTCGAAAATGGAGGGAAATATCAGGAAGTGAATGTGTTTAAACAATGTAAGATCTTTATCTCTTTTATAACACCAAACTTTGTAGTTAACCCTGCGCTACTTTTTTCTTTAAGCACCCACGTTTATTGAAGCAAAATAAATGTCATTACTCTATGCCATGTCCCACCTAGAAAGTAGCGATAATGTTGTGAAACTGAAGGAAAATGTTGCTGAGTTATAATGATCAATCACTAGAAAACCCGTTTTCTCTCCTCGTTCAACGATTGCTAAATTGTGCATTGGACTTCTATTTTCTTTTTTATTCTAACCCATTAGGTAGTAATTCGCGGGAAATAAGCAAAAATGTTAAATTTATAATTGATTTATTTTAAAATGTAAGATAATAATGTAAAAAATAAAATAAATGAAAAATTTTCGTCGTTAAATTACCCCCCTCCAAAGACTTAAAACAAAGCTCTGGCATCGTAACTGACAATCATTTGTTGCATCTGCTAAAATCAGTGTTGTAAACCTTTGTGGACATATTATCAAACACCATAATTATCAGCCTGATTTCTTATTCAGTTTCAACGTTCCTAACTCACTTCATTCTCCTTATCTCTAAGCGACGAGACCACAAAACTCTTATTCGAAGTTCAACCCACAACGTGAAAGAGTCATTTCGAAGCAAGGGAATATTTCGGAGCTGGTGTGAAAGAAAGGAACATTACGAAGCACGTCTGAAGGTCTCTATGCAGCGAGGCGAGTAGTTGTTTGTCACGCGATAGTTCGCGCGTTGTTATGACTTCATGAGAAAGTACTGACCGCAAATCCGCATTGAAGTAGCGAGTAATTGCAAACGCAAATGCAATGAGAAACACCAGCTGCATGCCTCGTCACATTTGCATTAGTAACGTTGAAGATACTGAAGAAGAAGGAATGTGAGTATTTTTGAATTTTGACAGCCAATTCTGATACAATCTGAAGTAATTTTTTCATGATAAGGTCTGATTTTTTATTTTATTTGTTATAGAGGAAGGTTTTTAGAGCAGTTAAAAAGAGGGCTTTTAGGCAAGGTAAGGTACACACTTCCTCACGGAATGCAAGTAAATATGGCAGACATTTTTACTTTTCAGATTACCTTGGCAATTGCACAGATATTGTATGCAATTCTTCTCCTCTTCTAACTCTTATGATGTTGCAATCCAATTCTAGCACTATCCTGACGAATGAGTTCTCCAAGAACATTCACCTTTATTTTTATTTTTAGAAATCAGAAACGTCCTAGATATGTCATCCTATCACCTAACTCGGAGAAAAGAAGTGAGGTCAACATTTACATTTTGTGATTTCCGTAGCTGTTCGCACAGACTTATTGTGTATAATTTTTCTCTTCTTATTCTTTGTTGTATTACATTTTACCCAATTCCAGCATTATGCTGACACATGCTCGATGCATAAGAAAATTGCCGAAGAGAGAGAGAAGGAGATGAGAGAGAGAAAGAAGGAGATGAGAGAGAGAAGGAGATGAGAGAGAGAAGGAGATGAGAGAGAGACGGAGATGAGAGAGAGAAGGAAATGAAAGAGAGAAGGAGATGAGAGAGAGGAGGAGATGAGAGAGAGAAGGAGATGAGAGAGAGAAGGAGATGAGAGAGAGAGGGAAGGAGAGAGACGTAGAGGGAAGGTGAGAGTCGAAGGGGGAAGGGGAGAGACGTAGGGAGAAGGGGAGAGACGTAGAGGGAAGGGGAGAGACGTAGAGAGAAGGAGGGGAAAGAAGAAGACGGAAAGATGGGAAGACGTTAGCAAGAACGAAGACGCCAGGAGGCGAGAAAAAGGCAGCCAAGAAAAGAGAAAAACGCAGACGTAGAAGGGGCAGTGCAAGCGGAGCAGAGTGAACCGATCACAGGGCGTGCACTCTCGTGCAAATCGGCGCCGGGGCCACACTGCGCCGCGCGGCCCTTGTGCGCATGCGCGCCGGGCGGCCGCGCCTGGATTTACGGCGCCCGGCGCCGCGACGGCCGCTTCCTGGCCGCGGCGCGCCCCGCGGCCGCCGGCGGAAACGCTAAACGGCCGAGCGGAAGCGCCAGGGAAGCACGCGGCGTAAACGCCCTGTGTGCTTACGGCACGTGTCTGTGTCCGTGTGTGATGAGAGCTAGAGTCATTTCTGAATATGAGCGAAGGCTTACGCCAGTGGTGTCAAGGTCTTCTACTGGTGGCTGTGGCACACGTCGTGACACCGTAGTATGCCACGAGCTTCTGTGCGCAACTAGCGTCGGGAAAGGGAACTATTACGAGTAGTAACCCCGTCGTTTTACTGTAGGGATGGCGTTGTCTTTGGTGGCGGGGTGATGAACTGCGTTGAGGGGCGATTTCGGGTACTCCTGCCACGGATTCCCGGTCGTGGCATAGACCTGGACAACACTGGCTTATGCTTTTGTTTTTCAAAACAGTGAAGGTAACATAGCCTCAGGCGTGAGAAGCTCAAAGCTCTCGGCTGACCTTCCGGGATATGTAGTAGAGGTTTTCTACTGGTGGCAATGGCACGCGTCGTGACTCCGTAGCATGCCACGAGCTTCTCTGCGCAACTAGCGCCAGGAAAGGAAACTATTAGTAACTCCATCGTTTTGCAATAGGGATGGAGTTGTCTCTGGTGGTGGGGTGACGAACTGCGCGAAGGGGCGATTTCGTCGTGGCACTCGTGCTTCTGATTCCCGCTCTTGGCATCGACCTTGGCAACACTGCTCTAAACCATAGGATCTCCCGATTACAGACGGTGCAAGGACAACTATTACAACGCTGACACTGAAGTAACTCAGCTGGTAGGAAAAATGTAAGAGAACCACTCACCCCCTTTGTTCACCCCAAAATGCACTTGGATCTACGCAGATTTGACACACGGGACGCAGTAGTAGAACGTTAGCGTGCTACCTGCTGTGCTTTTGGTCGCAATCACTAAATTAGGGAGCACCAAAATCGATTTTTCCGGCGATGTATCAGTCAGATGACATTACTTTGTCTTCAAGTCTGGCAACTAACTGAGGTGGCTCAGCATCGCAAATTCTACCTCTGACTTGTCTCTTACCGAGAGCTTCTAGGCTGTGTATCCCAACAATAGCGGATTTTGCACACTATCGAGATAGCTAGGTCGAATTCAGTCACTGTGTGGAGGAGAAACGATTTGGGTGATCTGTTCGGTAATTCTCCACTGTTTCTGTATTCAATACATGGTGTATGTCGGAGCAGTCCCTTAACATAGGGCCACGGCCGGCGCGCAATCTGTCCATCTTTATACTTGCTCTATTCTCTTCTTACACACACACACACACATACGCTTAGGTGCCATTTACGGAACACTACACAAGTCAGTGCAGCAGTCAGTCACTGAGATTTTAACTTGGTCGGGGCGTGCTGCTCTGGGAGAGATACTGGAGGAGAGTAAAACTCCGCAAGCCGACGCGTAGCTTGGAGGCGAATCTCACGTTACAGCGGGAGGAGGAACACCACCACCTCCAATGATATAACACGCACTACACTCATGGGACTAATGACCAAAGTAATTGAAGGGTCCGGAAATGCTAAATATTCATCCTTGGGCAAGTCGTCGCAGTTATGGTTTACTTTCGCCTTCCACCGAGCGGTGAACGTTGGAGTGATCATGTGAGGTAAATTATGATTAAATTCAATTAATTGTGGATGGGGTGAATTTGTGGAGCTAAGGGGCCGTCCATAACTTACCTAACGCAAATTTCGAGTGTTTTCAATATTTCCTCTCCCGCTCGTAACGCACCCGTAACGCGCCCTTGAACCCTTCCTAATTAATTACGCAACGCTTGTGACACCCTCCACCTTTTAAATGCAAGAAGTGAAAATAAATTATAGCACAGTAAAAACAATTTGTATTTATTTTACTTGTGTTCAATATTAAAGTTAATAATTAAAATACAAATTAGTTGGCAATGCTGGTTGTTCCTAACAATAAGATTGGGGCAATTTGTGGGTGAAAGAAGAATGCTTAGGCGAGAAATGGTTGATCAGCAATGCACACGCCGTCGTGGGTGACGCAAAAGCGAGAGTCTACAGCGCCAATTTAATGGATTCTAGAATACTCTTGATATCAGTTTTGATTATATTCTTCGTGATCTTACAGATTCTAAAAAAATTAATAAAATATTTACATATATTGTAACAATTTATAACTAATACCTTTTTTAAGACAAATTAATTAGTTAATATTTAAACGTTTTAGTACAAGCCTCGAAAAAAAGAATTATTTCAGCACCTGTTGAAAAATGTAAAAAAATAAATATCAATGTTACGTAACATTTAACTAATAGCCCCCACCCCTATATAACGCAGCGTAACGCTGCCTCAGACCCCTTCCCTGCCCCTTTAGTGTTACGTAATTTATGGACGATCCCTAAGGGAAATCAACCACAGCACAATACGTGAAAGCAGTTATGCGAACCTTACGCGAAGCGCTAAACTGTAGCCTTTGCCTTTCAGACGGTCCAAGACTCGGCGCCCTCGAGGGTATGTTTTGTCTATGGAGTCTCACAACCCGAAATGGGTAGGTAGACGCACTAGTTATTCAGGAAGGTGTTTAGTTACTGTGTTACTGTGTTAGGTGTATTATATTACTGTGTAGAAAATCGTTGTAGTTCTACTGAAGGAGTGGATGTCTTCTCTTCGTTACGACTGCTTTGTAGGCGAAGGCAATCCAACATCTTCTTTTTTATTTCATTAAAATTGGTAACAAATTGAAGTATCGCTTAACCTGTAAAATAAATTCACCTACCATCCCATGTAAAATACGTTTCAAGAAGAAATTCCAAACTCTTTCCTGGCCTGCCTGTGCAGTGTAGGAGCACGGTATATTTGGTACGTACGCGATGCACCCAAGCAATGCCGTTCCCTTCTGCTTATCTTCCTGCCAACGGCGACTGACTGCTGTGTTCAGAACGAGCCTCCGGGCCGCATATATCCCATATGTTCCTCTAGTGTATTTCGGTAATACCGGAGGAAGCCGAATGGACCGCAGGCCACTCTTGTATACTGCGATTTTTCTAAGAGCGACTCTCAAGGAAACTCAAATCCCATCTTCGCGATGGAATATGTCACGGCATTTCGCGTCTTTTCTCGGTCTTGCCGGTAGAAGTCGCATGATCGCAAGCACTGCTTCATACGGTCGCGATCGTGCGAAATCTAGCGGAACGACTGAGAAAGACGCGAAATGCCGTGACATATTCCATCGCGAAGATGGGATTTGAGTTTCCTTGAGAGTCGCTCTTAGAAAAATCGCAGTATAATGCTTAGTAAGTAACGCTGAACACAAGAGCCTGTGATCCTCATCAGTTGATGGAAAAGGAGAGCATGAAAAGTGCCTTCCTTGCCGCACCTGGAGAACGAGCCGGTCAGCCCGCGAGGTTTTCCCCAATGAGACATCTCCTATCAACGGGGCACCTCCCCAACTGGAACACACTCCAAGCTCTTGGCTGGTCTCCCGACGTGTGTGTAAGGGGAGTAGATAGGACATGGAAGAGGAAGGAAAGATCGCGCGCGATCTGTGGCCCGTTTGTTAGGGTACTACTCCGGCATTCGCCTGGTGTTGATCTGAAGAACCATGGAAAACTATCGATCAGGATAGTCTGTCTCTAGAACTCTCGATATAAGTAATTAATGTTGAAAATCGTGGCACCGGGATTCGCACTGTAAGTCCTCTCGGTCAGAGGCACTGCAGTGACATCAGTTGATGCCCTGCCTTGGCAGGTCTGTGCACAGTAAAGCATACTCCCCCTTCTCCTTCCCGCATCCGGAGCTCGGGTCAACTGCCTGAGCTCTCGGCCGCAGGCGTCAGATGACGCCCCTCGCCTGTCATTTATTTAATTTTACGAGACTCCGCCCCCTCTCGCCCCTCCCGCCCTTGCCCACCGCACGGCGGCCGGCCCTGCTACACGGAGCAGCCGCCTGGCCGTTAAGGCCGCGTGCTAAGGGGTGTCTTCATTACCGTCCGCGGCCTTAAAACTGGCCGACGCTGCGCGCCGCGCCGCGCTGCCGTAACCCGGAGGTTGGCCAGCCTGTAAAGCGTTCTTCGCGTGTCCGAAATGGCGCCCCCGGACACAGTCCCTCTGCTTGATTCGCGGGTCGGACGAGATGAAGGCTGCTCTGGGAAAACGCTTCACTCACGGGGTAGATGGGGTTGAATGGAATATAATAAGGTGAAAATGGCCGCCCTAGGTAGAGTCGGCGGCGAAAGAAGTAGCCGGAATACGGAAGGTTGTGGGTTCGTTCCGCCTAAGTCGTGGGTTTATTCATATGATTGTGTTATGGTTGTTTCTTTACTGTTCGCTGTGACATTATTCTCTTTGTATTATCATGCGTTATACCCGAACAACCACCCATTCAAAATCGTCGTGTAACTACTCATAAAATATGTATAGACACAAGTGCTAAAAATGATTTTATTTGGCGTAACGATCTCGTGTCGCAACCTATACTACTCGTAAAATGAAATGACATTCATTTCAGAAAATAATTATTTTCTTACATGAGAACATTGTTATCGTAATATGATGTATAGAGACACGACGAGACCGATTGGATATTAACAATTTTGGGTGAAAATTCTTGTACGGTTTACGCGTTAGTGTTGTTCACAAAGACAAACAAATTGTTAGAATGAGAAAAATACACTTTTTCTGTCAAGGACCCTTAAAACAAGGATTTGACTTCACTACGTGTTCGAGAAAGTAATTTACTACAGGGACAAGAAAAATCCACATTTTTGGTATCGGAGAGTTTTAAAACGAATTATCCTGTTGAAAAATCAGCACTTTTTCCCTGCAGCGATACATAATTCCTTTGTACTAGGAGTAGTATACGACAAAGTAATGGCGATAGTACTATCTCGTTGCATGTTGGAAATTGTCTGGTATTTTTCAAATAATTTATCGGTTTATATCACGCATCTTTTTTAATCGTAGAGAAGTGAATGAGTAGATAAGTCAATAAATTAATTTTTAACGTATAATGTGCATTCCATGTAAAGTTCCCACATTTGGGAGATTGTTTCTCATGATTTGTGTTGTTCGGATCACGACAGAAAATTACAGTCGTAAATTTTGTAAACATCATTCTAATATACTATCTCAAAACGAAAAAAATAGTGAGATCATATAGTTTTCTCGCGTGTTTGTACCCACTCATCAACACGATGAAGATAATGAACTTATGAATATCTCAATAGAACATGAAATAGGTGGAAAGGAATGCAACTATATCAATGTAGTACATATGCAACGATCGACGCAGTTTTAATACTGTACTTCTTTGTAAAATTTTTTGCAGATATTATATTATTTGGCAGGCATTAAGTAATAAATAATAACTTATTTTTAAAAACCTGTTTCGTGTTGTATTATTATTATTATTATTATTATTATTATTATTATTATTATTATTATTATTATGTTAAAATATCTCAATACTTTTGATTTATTTTAACAAATGAAAAATAAATTAATCAAGATATGATTGTTGGCCAATGTCTGATTTGCATAGTATAGACCGAGGCACTTTTACGTACGGGGTGAGTTGATGCTTTGTTCTTTGCTCGAAAACAATTATTCTTGAAACTAATTACACTACTTGACACAACTACGATACAATTGCCATTTGTTGCGACTAACAACTGTGAAACTGTGTGACTGACAACTGTGGACTGTTTGGAAACGAATTCAGTCCATTCCTCTTGTTCATTAGAGTTGCGCTTTACCGTTTCGTTTTGATGTTTTTTTATGTGATGTAGAGTACAGTTAAGTATGAATGCCTTCGACTTTGCTATATCATTCGAAAAGAATTTAAACTGTGAATTCGAACGTAATTTTTACAACTGTAGTATAAACACTCGTTTCTAACAACTTACCTTTTAACGATAACTAAAAGGAGCTCGCGGATTAAACACTTTCTACAATCCTCTTGTTCCTTTAAATTACTCTTAGCCATTGTTTTGGGATTGTCATTTTTCATGGTACACAGTACACACTCGATGGAAATTTACATGTTTATCGCTTTCGTCAATTAACACTAAAATAATGGAAATGAGAATTTTTGTATGTTGTAGATTAACGCATCTTTTAAACACAATTCCAAAAATACTTTTTTTCTAAAAATTGAGACGTTCGTTGTTCACTTTATTTATTCCAAGTGCCCCTCTGGATTATTGAATTGCAAAGCTCTTGAATTTTTATTAGTTCACTAGACTCATCCGCCAGATTTTGCTTTTTTGACTTCATTTACCTATAATTTAGTACATTGTTCTCTCACGACACATCAGCAGTGAAATAGAGCAGCAACGGCATGAAAAGAGATGGAGTGATCGATGAGCGTGTGCGTACTTCCTAACCCCTATTTCCACCCACACATATCTCCCACCTTGCGGGTCACCACCCTAGCCTGGACAAGATTTATGCCTCCGACTGGTCTCCGTGTATGAGGCAGTATAATAAAAGTAAGAGTAAGTTTGTGTAAGCGGAGAGGATACGACAAGGAAGAGGAATAATAGATCGCGTGCAGTCCGTGGACCATATTTTAGGGTATTGCCGTTGGAGAAACCAGGGAAAACTACTTATCAGAGGAGCCTACCAAAAAAAGTCTCCACCAAGCTACAACTAAATTTGACCTAGCTCTTTAGATAGTACAGTGGTGTCAAGGTCTTCTGCTGGTGGCAGTGGCACGCGTCATGGCACCATAGCATGCCACGAGCTACTCTGCGCAACTAGCGTCGAGAAAGGGAACTATTACGAGTAGTAGTAACTCCGCAGTTTTACAATAGGGATGGCGTTGTTTCTGATGGAGTGGTAATGAACTGCGTGGAGGGGCGATTTCGTCGTGGCTTTCGTGCCACGGGCTCCCGCACGTGGCATCGGCCTTGACAACACTGAGCTAGTATCTAAAATCTGCCACCATCGAGGCCCGAGTCCTAAGACCTTCCGGTCACAGTTGAAGCAGAAACAGCGGCACAAAGAATAATTAAATTTTAAAAGAGATGACGTCAGCGCGTCGTTTTTTTAAAAGTGTTTTTTGAATGTGTTAACAGCGCTATTCCGACACCTCTTCCTCAAACTGCCCGTGACGTTAACGGACCTCGCAGTTGTTCGCGGGCGTGTATATTTAAGCGCGGCGGGGCCCGCCAAAAACGCGAGCACGAGCGCGCCGGAATGTCTGTCGGCGCGGCGTCGGCGGCCGCACGCGGAGTTTGCTGGCTAATCCCGAAACTTGGCACTAGGTGGCGTAACAAGATTCCAGGGGCGATGATTGGATGGCGGCGGAGCGCGGCGTGGCGGAGGTCGGCGAGTTGCGCCCAAGTTAGGGCGGCTGGAGGGCGTGGGCGCGCCCCAGCGGAGGGCGGAGGGCGGAGCGGGGAGGTCGGGAGGTAAAGCGCGGGGGAGGCGCAGAATGGGAAACGAAGATCGGAGGGTGGAGTACGATGGGCGGTTTGCGGAGGGTAATGGTTGGAGGGGTGGGTGTACCACGGTCCTGCGTGTGATGCATGGTGGGTGTACGATAGTGGTGGAGGGTGTGTCGGGCGAAGGGGTGTGTCGGGCGAAGGGGTGTGTCGGGCGAAGGGGTGTGTCGGGCGAAGGGGTGTGTCGTGCGAAGGGGTGTGTCGGGCGAAGGGGTGTGTCGGGCGAAGGGGTGTGTCGGGCGAAGGGGTGTGTTGGGCGTAGGGGTGTGTCGGACGAAGGGGTGTGTCGGGCGAAGGGGTGTGTCGGACGAAGGGTGTCGGGCACTGGGTTTATCAGGAGATGTGGGTGTATCGGGCGATGGGCTGTGTCGGGAACTGGGTGTATCGGGTGGTGCGTATATGTCGGGCGATGAGGATGTCGAGTGAAGTGGTGTCGAGTGGTTGGTGTGGCGGGGAAAGGTGTGTCGAGTGGTGGTGTGCCTGGCAAAGGGTCGTCGAACAGTGATGTGCCGAGCAAAGTAGTACGTCAGGCAATGGGTGGACGGGGAGGGAGTGCAGTCTGGTAGATGTCTAGGACATGGGGTGTTGTTTGGTGGGACGGTGGTTCGGTGGTATGTAGGGAGCAAGGTGTAAGTTGGTCGGAGTGTTGGACAGGAGTGTAGGGGGTGACGGAGGTTGAAGGGTGTGAGGCGAAGGCCGTGAGGCGGGGAATTGTTTCATCGTGTTAATCGGGGGAACATGAAGCAAGTGCCCCAGTTGGCGTCACTGCTTCAAGAGACTGTTCTACGAAGTTAGAACGAGACGCGCAGTAAACACGCGAATGGTGTAGTCGGAAATCTAGGAACTACTTCGAGAAATACGCTGAGGAATAATCAGAAAAAAAGTTTCTTCAAATGCTTTTTACGAAAGAAACTATGATCATAGAGGAAAGATATTTCTTCAGTCTTTCCTCTACGCTATGATGTAGTTTGGGGTTAACAGCAAGTCGAAATCCATTATTGCAAATAGGGAGAAAGTTCTGGAAAATTGTAACTAATGTATATCTCAAAATTACATTAGAAGATTAAAATTATTAATCGTAATTATAAAAAATTATTCGTAAGCCAATTCAGGTGCTACTGATGTGGTTTTGCGATGGTAACTTAATTGGTATGAAAACTTCGTTGTAACCGCTAAAGAATGTTAACAAGTACTTCCCTCAAAACATTAATTTGATAGGCGGTATAAATGTTTTTGCCTACGGTACAGCAAGGAGTGTAAAAGTTTCAGATAAAATAAGAATTTGGCATACTCACTCGAGTTTGTAGGGAGATAATGTTAAAACGTCACGTGAATAAAATTTTGAAGTATAAAATCTGTTTGATATGGTGTTATGAAAGTTAAATTTTACCCGCTAGTGAATATTCTGAAATAAAATCAAGTAAGAAACAAGCTCGAAAAATTTTAAGAAAATCTATAAACTGTTTTACTTTTCTTGCGGATAATGTTTGTTGTGATTTTTGAAGGCATTTGGAATTACATCCACAATGTGTTCCCACAGGGTGTGGCTCTAAACAGCAAATAAATAAAAGAATGTCTCTTTATGAAACTTAGATTTTGAAAAAAATATTTGTAGAGTGATTTCGTTAATATCAGTATATTTTCGGCACGTTTTCATCTACAAACAATATTTCATTTTTTACTCATTTGTGTCAGAGTAAAATTGGGTTTCTTGACTTATTTATTTATTATAATGAACAGACAGTAAAACTATTGTGGCTCGTTTTATACCAAAATCTGCACAATAATTATACGGCAGCTCAAAGGATAAAGATAAGGCGTTATTGTGCCAGCGAGGTTACTTCATACGAGGGCCGGAAGCACGCGAGAGCGGCACTGGCAGGGTGTGCACCGCAGGAACAAACGGGCCGAGAACGGGGAGATAGCGGGGAAGAGCAGCGTGGCAAACAGCTGAAGGAAGGAAAGCGCGAGAGAGGACCGGAAAGGAGAAACTGGGAAAGGAGCGGGAAAGAGAAACGGGGAAAAGGTGCGAGAAAGAGAAACGGGGAAAGGAACGGATAAGAGAAACCGGGAAATGAGTGAAAAAGAGAAGCGGGGAAAAGGAACGGGAAAGGGAAATGGAGAAAGAAGCGGAAAAAAGAAATGGGTGAAAGGAGCGGGAAAGAGAAACTGGGAAAAGACCGGGAAAGTGAAACAGGGAAAAGGAGCGGGAAAGAGAAACGGAAAAAGGAGCGGGAAAGAGAAACTGGGAAAGGAGCGGAAAAGAGAAACGAGGAAAAGGAGCTGGGAAGGAGAATTGGGGAAAAGGATGGAAAGAAAATTAGCTAAAAGAAGCGGAAAAGCGAAGTGGCAGAAAGAATCCGGAAAGAGAACGGAAGAAAGGTCGAGAAACGTTATCGGAAAGCAAGAGCTGGGAAGAGGATAGGGAAAACGATTGGGATGAGAGCGGGGAAAATTTACAAGAGGGAGCGAAAGCAAGGACATGCTGGGAAACGTGATGTAAGTTAAAAGGGGAAGAGAAACGGGCAAAAGGACGGGGATAGAGCAGAGGGGAAGGGCCTCTAGCGGGAACGACAGCGGAGAATAGTGGAAAAGACACAGCGCGGAAGCAAAGCGGGGAGGAGCAGCGGGGACCGAGCGATGGTGGCGACGGGGCCGGCTCGACGCGACGCGAGCGCCGCGCGGCGGTAAAACCCGAAACGATAATTACCCGGCGGCTCCTCGATTAGGAGGCGCGCCATCTCTGCAGTTTATCTGGACGCCGACAGAAGAGCGACGAGTCCATTAGAAGACTCCGCGAGCGCGCGCGCGACGATGGAGTCGATGGGTGTGGGGGAAGGGAGGGGGGGGAGGGGAGGGGAGGGCAGGATGATGAGGCAAAGCGGGGGCACGTGCCCTGCGGGAGGCTACCGCGTTTCGCGCGTTTGCCGTTGTGGCGGTGAAGAAAATCGGGAGCGTCGCTTACAGATGAAGTGTAACTTCGATATTATATATTTTTTTTAAATTTTTAGGACTCATCTTTATTTGACAATTTTTTTCCCGTATATTGTATTTTTTTAATCCAATATCCCGGCAAAACTGGCTTTGGAGTAGAGAAAACTTCAAGAAATTAGTACAAGAAGTAAGTAGAAAAATTGAAGTATGTCGATGGGTGAGATTTTTGTTACTGCTGTTGAATATGTAACTTTGTAACATTACAAAGTCCATGACATCGGACCCTTTATTGGTCAGTTTCCTTTGTTTTCTACCGTATAGTTTCGTCTCTATAGTGATAATTGAAAAACGTAGGATATTATGTGTAAAATTGATTTTTTTTATTAAATTAGAATGTCCCAGAATGGGTTTTTTCCTAGAGAGTCAAGGTGACCGTATCCCCACGTCAAAAAGTTGATAATGTAACAGTCTATTGCACACTTTGACACACCGACACCTCTCAAGATAATTAGTATTGTTGGTCGTAATGTTATTTTCAAATGAACCAGTTTGGACTACTTATGATTGCGATGCTTATTATTCTGTATTTAAGGTTAATGTACAGAGCCTTGATGAAATCTACAATCATTTCGCCAAAACGTAGAAATGTTTGCATGTATCAGATTAATTTAAATATTTTATGACTTATAATAATATTATATAATATTATAACTTATAATTGACGTAATATTCTGCAAATTGAGGTCATTTTTAAGGTACTATTTGCAGTTTGCAGCAGTATCTTGTGTGCATTTCTATGTTCTATCTTGTGTGCATATTCACATATCTGTGTGTATTTTCTCGTGATCTGGACATAAATATTTATTTTCAATGTTTGAGAAAGGGGCTTTAGCAATGTGCACCAAAAAACGGGTTCTTCACGTTCTTGTGCATTAGCACTATGCCTGGCCTGTTGTATGGTGCTGTAACACCTTTAGTTTATTATTATATTTTCTAATATCCGCGCTCTTCCGGAGTTTCTATAGAACTCAAGGACAAAGAGGCAGCACACGGTGAGACATGCACGTTGTTCTTACTCCAGTGCGCTCAGATTTTGCTCCAAAGACAAAGTAAGAGAATCTTACGCACAGTAATTACCAACATGCATGGTTCTGCAGTGCGACTCGTATAGATGAACTGTCTCCTTCATGATCTCCTGACTTTCATCAAGAAGATCGTCAGATGTAATATTTATTTGCTGTTGTTGTTGTTATTATTATTATTATTATTTTCTAGTTCACGAAGGTGGTATGAGTCGGTTGATTATAAAGTCTATTCCAGGAAGCAAACAACTTCCTAAGGAGTAGATCTAGGGACTATCAGTGCCTCTACAATACTTTGCGCAAAATGTGGGCTATTCGAAACAAAGCAATTTCTTGCACTTCCCAGTCTTTTGAATTACCTGGAAGTTTAGCCAAGTTCTTACACAAAGTTTGCGGAACAAATCCCAGAGCTCCGATAACTATCGGGACGATCTGTGCTTTCACGCCCCACATTTGGCTGATCTCGACTTCCAAACTCTTGTCTCCTTAGTTACGACGTTTTGATCGCATGTCACAGTAACATAATTTTTTACTAGACACAATTTTTTCTGCAAATCCCGGATAACAATATCCGATTTGTTTGCTGGTCTCGTGCGATTAGTTTGAATTTGTTTGTCGTACTATATTGTACACAGTCCAACAGATGTCACCGGTTCTGGTAAGTGTTCGTACCACATGGGGCATGTGTTTGGAACGGACGGTATAGATCTGCCAGTGCAGGTAACTACACACCTTGCCGTGTCTCTCTAAGTGTTCGGTCTTTGCTAGAATTGGACAAGCTGAGACAATATAATCAATGGTTTCTACTTGTTATTTATTATTATTATTATTATTATTATTATTATTATTATTATTATTATTATTACTGTTAGATTTTGACCCCTATAATTGAGGTTTGTTTTTGTAGTAATACTCGACAAAATTAAATTGAATCTTGGGAGAACGTTGTGTGTTTTTTGGGCAAAGAAAATTCATGGAATAAGCAGCTCAGGAAGAGGATTTACTAGACTTCACTTTCATCATTCTTTACGACCTCTACAATTGTGTCATAAATAATCCTTTCCCGTTCAAGCGAATGTAAAAATCAAAAAAAAAATGCTTCTAGTGAGAGAATCCATTGTTAAAGGCAATGTGTTCACTTACGTCAATTCACCCTAATCTGTCCAGTCAATAGTGCAGAGCCGGCGATCGCCTCCCTGTCATTAAATACCTGAAACCCGTAATCAAAGTTGTGTTCGTTACCTCAAACATCCTTTGTTTTGTCCTGCCTCTACGATATTCCACGAATATATCGATTTCTTTGCAGGCACAGCTGTGCTGGCTTTACGTCTTTGAGGTTGAGGCACTAAAAGAGTTTCTTGGCAAAGTAGTTATCATCAACAAATTATTGATAGATTGATGGATGCATTGATTATTTCGTGTTTCTGGGCCAAACACTGTTTTGTTCATTGGTCCAGCAAATGTTCAAGCTATATTTCTAGAAGTGGCGTGATACCCTTCCCCGATCTAGAATTCGAGTTGGGAAGGTTTCCCTCTCCAGGTATCTCCATTTGCGGAACACAACACCAGCCGGGTCAATTTCGAAGCTCCCGATTGCTGCCCCGATATGTGTGGTAGTGTAGTGTATGCAAGTATGAGTGGTGTGTTTTTAAGGCCAGAGGAGGGGACAAAGATGATGAAAGATTGCGCGAGGTACGAGGTCCGTTTGTTAAGGTACTACTCCGGCATTCTCCTGGTACTGATAGGAGAAATCGGGGAAATATTTAATATGAAAGGAATGAAAATGAAATAGACGAGATAGTTTATTTAGAAAAATAGTTAGTGTAGAACATCGATGGCATACACTTATGTATAATCAGTATTTGAAAAATTATTTGAGAATTTGTCACCTATGATGAGTAAACTTGAAACTGAAAAAAAAATGAAATTTGGATAGACATTTGAAGGTAGTGACAGGGCTGTGGCTGATAGATTTTTTGAGATTCGTATTTCGTTCGCATAAGATAAAATTGTTGATAATCTATTACGAATTACAATCTTTATACAATCGCTATCCATTTTGAATTGGGGAATGAGAAAATATGGCGAAGCAATTAATGGTGGGTGCAAAAAAAATGGCATACATAAAAGAAATATGTTACAAATTTTAAAAATACACAGGACGTTGATAAATAAAATAGACGGTCATTCTTTTAAAGCACCATACATAATTTCAAAGTACAGAAAATACGGATTGTCAGCTATTTTGTGTGTCTCTTCGTTATGCACACGGTCCGTAGTAAGGTTGTGAGGTTGGCAGGATGGCGACGGGGCCGTGGCAGGGCGGGTGCTTGGAGGCGATTACGGAGCGGGCATGGCGAGGATACGCCGCTCGTCCTCGCCGTTGTCATCGTCGCCGCGCCATATCCCCGGTCCTCGGCGCCCCCGCCGGCGCTGCCGGCGAGGCCGTCTCGTGTTTTGGGAGCGCGCGGACACGGCGGCAGCGGCGCTACGGGATTCTCGTCGGCCTGGAGACGCTATCGCGATGGCGTCGTGCTGCGCTGCACGGCCCCCTGATACAGCCCGCGCCGCTCGTTTCCCTCGACCAGGGGCGGGGGAAGTAGGGTGGGGTGGTTGAGGACTGGGACGGCTTATGATAGAATACGAACATATATTCCAGGATAGAATACGAACATATTTCTTTTATGTATGCCATTTTGTTGCACTCACCATCAATTGCGTCGCCATCTCTTCTCATTCCCCCATTCAAAACGGATAGCGATTGTATAGAGATAATTCGTAATAGATCATCAACAATTTTATCTTACGCGAATGGGCTGTGAACTCTCAAAATATCTGTCAGCCGCAGCACCGCTAAGTACCTTCATAGTTTATGTCCGGAGTATCGCCCTGGTTGCTCGGCTCGACGCAGGATATCGCTTGCCACAACGCGATTTCTCTACCCATGTTGGACATCAGTTTTCGTCCTCGATTGATTATTTCGTGATTCTGGGCACCTCAACTAATATGGTCATTAGTCCCGTATGTATAGTGCGTTGCACTGAGGTGGCTGTGTGGTGCATTTTTCGTCGAAGGGGATTGGCGGTGATTTCCCCCTGTTGGATGTTGAGATCCGGCGCTGAACAACACGTCGGCTAGCATTATTTTCCAGGTATTTCCCACCAGCTGGCCTCCGTTTCAAGGACCACAAAACATGGATTCTGACTGTACAATGTGTTAGAGGACGTAATTTAGTTTATATTAAAATCAGATTTATCCAGGTTTTCGTTTCCTAGGCCCGGCAATAAGAGTTTTTCTGTCGAAAAATAGTATTTTTTCCGGCGCACGATTAAAATACTTTCTCTACCTACAAAGTAAGGCGAAAAGTAAAAATGGAGGTCGTGGCGATGTGGGTAGCGCATACCTCTGGGCGATGCGAGTAACTCACCGCTAAGGCGCGGCTGTGATTCCTGACCAGTCCATTTTATTTATTTTGTATTTAACGTCGAAAAACTGTGACGTGCTATGTGGAGAAATGCATTTTATCCAAATTTTCTTCAACTCTGGAATCTCTGCCGTAACTCACAAAGTGAATTAAGACTGCTAATACAAATGACCGTTGTTGCCGAGAATTGCTAAGAAAATATTCTCTCTCATACAATAAAATCTATTTCCAAACGCTCATCAGCTGCAGATTTTGGCATGTATTCCTTATCGTGCCCTTCTTGAAGGAACCAACTGACTGCCATGAGAACTGAACCATTATTTTAGTAACTACATAGTGGACAAATGCAGCTCTCGGGAGGGTTTCTCTCAGTATTCCCGTTTCTCCTTCGTATCATTGCCCCGTTTCGCCTTCATCGTCGTTATTATATGCTCATTTGATCTTAACTCTGGGATCGTAGCTGTTCGGAAGTCCCGCATTTCCGAATTATAAATTAATTAATGTAATTAATAGCAGAAAAATAACATACAACTTTCTTGGTTTACTTTATTTTACAAATCTAAAATAATTAATAATTGAAAATACCTGCTCTTTTCCAAGACCGTTTGTTCCATTAGACTTCACTAGAAGCAAGTGGAAATTTATGTTTATAGCTTAAATATTATGAAGTTTATATCAAATATTTCTCTGAAGAATGAATCACTATTCCATTCACTTATTCCATCATTCTCCTTATGAGCTACTTTAAAGAAATTGGATAAAATATTAAATTTTAAATCAACCATTACTCGATGGGATTTATTGCATGATATGTGAATTTCTTTTCAATACTTTCGTCAACATTGTTTCATCAATTAATTTATTTTTGAGGCATTTGTGAAGTTTCAAATAAGTACTCGGTCTAAAGCTTTAGAGTTACAGTATTATCTACGACATGGATAAAAGGAACTAATACTGTAAAGAAAACAGATCAAACAGATTTGTAGAAACTACGATAGATTTAAATTTCATCCAGTTTTAATGTTTTAGAACGTATTTTTAAGCAAACTAACAACTGTTTAGAATTAAATAATTTTCCCTTAATTGCACTACTCGGATTATTATGGTACACAAGTTCTCTATGCGTATTCATAGCTGATTTACGGCCGGGTTAAGGGTAACCGGAGTCCAATGTAATTGCGGTTCAATTGCGACCTCTTCAATATCCGGGCAGTGTCCAGTGCGCTTTCTCTCTTCCCTCGCTTCCACTACTGGCTCCTCCCCCTGGCTCTCCCCAGCCCCCTTGTCATCGCCGCGCGGCATCCGGCGTCGAGTGCGGGGTGGGGGGGGGCGGCGCTCCAGAGTGTCGGTGGGGGCGGCGTGTGTACTAACCCCGGCGCGTGTAGTCATCGCCGGGGAACATCTCGGAGGGTGTGAAAAGGCTTTTCATGGACGCCCTCGCAGCGGGCCGCCTCCCGCCCCGCGCCGACCCATCCCGCCCCGACCCCTTCCCCGGCCCGCCTCGCCCAACCCGTCCACGGCCCGTCTCCCTTCCCGCTCCACGCCCCTCTCTGTCCCGCCGCGCCCCGCCCCCTCCCCGCCTCACCCCGACTGCTCCGTCCCCTTTCCCGCTCTGCCCCTCCATGCCCCCTTCCGTCCCGCCTCAACCCGCCCCGCCCCCTTCCCTCTCTGCCTCTCCACGCTCCTCTCCGTCCCGCCACTCCCCACCCCGACCGCCCCGTCCCCCTTACCTCTCCACCCCTCCATGCCCCTCTCCGTCCCGCCACACACCGTCCCCCTCCCCGCCCCGCCCCGACCGCCCCGTCCCCTTTCCTCTCTACCCTCCACGCTCCTCTCCGTCCCGCCATTTCCCGTCCCCCTCCCCGCCCCGACTGCCCCGTCCCCCTTACCGCTTCTCCCCTCCATGCCCCTCTCCGTCCCGCCACGCCCCTACCGAGTCGCACCGCTCCCGCCCCGCACTGTCCCGTCCTTCACCGGCAACACCCCGTCCTCGCCAAGTCGCCCCGCGCGCCGGCAAGTGCCGCTCGAAAGAGCTCTGCTGCCGCCTGCCGTCGCGTCAAGAGCTCCGCCGCACGCAGGAGAGTGGGTGGAGACACTGCCAGCCGGATGGGGGAGAGCGGTGAGTGAGGAGGGTATTGGGAACGGATGCTGTGTTTGCGGGCAAGGCGTGGTGGCAGTAGGTGCGGACCGGAGGGCAGGACCACGTGGGCAGGACAGTGAGGGTGGTGAGGACGAGGGGACAGATCGGCTTAGGTAGCTCGGGGCATCAGTTGATGTTACTGCGTTGCCTCTGACCGTCGTAGAATTTGAGTCCCGACGATGGCAGGATTTTTCCCACAAGCTAGATAGCTGGGTCGAGTTCATACGCTTTCGGAGAATTCTATCAATCGGCAGTTTTCCGTGGTTTCACCGATTCACCAGGCGTGTGTAAGAGCAGTACCTTAACAAACGGGCCACGGACCGCGCACTGTCTTTCCTTCCTCTTCCTTGTTCTATCCTCACCCCGTGCTTACACAGTTTACACCCACCACACTACCACATATGTCGGGAGAACAGTCGGGAGCTTAGAGCTTGTCCCGGTTGGGGCGGTGTCCCACTAGTGGGAAATGACTGTTTGGAGAAAACCCCGTAAGCCGAAGTGTATATCAGCTCCGGATGCCACCATCCATGCGGTAGAATAAGGCGGGGCGGGTGGACGGAGGACGGAGGATGGAGGGCGGTGAGGACGAAGACAATGGGAATGGATGCTGTGTTATAGCGGAATAGCAGCGTAGTACGAGCGGACGGGTGGGGCGAGGGTCCTTGAGCATGAAAGCGTGACTGAGACACTCCTACGGTAATGGAAAGAGCGGAGGTGACGAGTCAGCAAAGGCGAAATGAGAGGGCGGGTCCGATGCAGGCGGGGCGGGGGAGGGTAACGATAAGGACGGAGGTGACAGTTGTGGGAGCGGTGCGGGCTCGCGGCAACGCGTGGAGGGCTTGGTCGGCGATGAGTGTGATGAGGGAAATGGCAAGGGTGATGATGTGAGAGTGGTACATACAGCAGAGAGAGTATGGCGGGCGTGGGCGTTGAGTGAGAGGAGCAATAGGGACCGAAGTAGTGCTTGTTTGGGCGACGGAGGTGCGGGACGAAGAGCAACGTCGCGGAGGACGAGTGCGGGAAGATGCGTATGGTGCACACCGTCGCTGTGGGCTTGACGACGGCGAAACTATCGTTGATGGAAGAAAGCACGTAGATGTGTGGAGAGAGAGCACATGAATGGGAAAGGGTGGGACCAATGGAGGGGAAACGGTTGAAGGCGGCAAGTAGTAAGGCAGATGGTGCAAACGTCGGGAACGGAGGTGACATTTGTGGGTCGAGACAGGCGGGTGAGAGCAAAGTGGGAAGGTTGGAAAGTGTGTTGAAGGCAAGGAGAATGGAGAGGCAAAGGAAGGGTTAGTTCGCGGCCGTGGGTGATAAGGATGGCGAGAGCGGCGGACGAGAAGTGGTCGGAGACGACAGTTGGCGGGACGGCTCAGTACTCTCTGCGGAAGGGCAGAGCTAGGGAAATGTGGGCAGGTTGGCGAGAGGACAAGGGCGAATGGGCAAGAACGAGGGCCAGTGGGCAAATGCTAGGGAAGTGGGCGTGGCCGGCAGAGAAGAGGAGCGCGGCGGGATGACGAGGGTGAGGGCGTCATCGCGGAGGCGAGTCGGACATGCAGGGGAGCGGACGAGGGCGGCGAGGCCCGTTCTCTCGGTCGAGGTCAATGTTAGTTGTGGGGAATGTGGAGAGGCGTTGATGAGAATGGGGAGGATTGGCGAGAGTAGGCAAAGTGGGGAGGCGTTGGTGACTGGTGAGATGGGATGAAAGCATTCGGACGGGCCGAACAGCGTTGTTGTTAGGCTGGGCAGTGCTCTCGAAGGGGCGACTCTCCATGACCTGCGGTGGACTATGCGTTAGGACAGTAGTGTCGAGGTCTTCTACTGGTGGCAGTGGCACGCGTCATGGCACAGTGGCATGCCAGGAGCTTCTCTGCGCAACTAGCGTGGGTAAAGGAAACTATTAGTAACCCCGCCGTTTTACAATAGTGATGGCGTTGTCTCTTGCGGCGGGGTTATGAGACGCGATTTCGCCGTGGCACTCGTGCCACGGACTCCCGCACGTGGCATCGACCTTGACAACACTGCGTTAGGAGGATATGCAGAAATCAAGGGCGGTATGCTGCCATTGCCATAGTAATACAAGTAGAGTGAGAAGTGACAAGACAAAATATTCATTTGCAAGGAGCAATTAATTACAATGGGGACATTTCGAGTGGCATTTACTGAAATTAATATGTATATTTACTGAAACATGTGTTTACTGAATGAGGAAGTAGATTTGCTGAAATGAATACATTTTATAATTGAAAGATAATAAAAATATCATTGGACAAAATATCTTGCCTTAACGTTCAATAAATAAACTTATTAAACAGAGCAGAATGTAAAGGTTGAGCTATTTATTCGCTATGGCTATAGCTATGGCTATGGCTATTTATTTGCTAAGCTAAAGCTATTTATCCACATGGGCTTGAACGACGTTTTTAAGAGAAATTACTTTGCAATGAACCGGGTGACGAACTGAGTGTGGGATGATTTTTAAATGATTCAGTATGAGAACCAGTTTTTATTTGATTACCAACAGTCACTCTATTTGATCGCAGCAGTCATTCCACCCCATAACGTGTCAGCCACCGCGTCTGTTTGACGGAAGAACGCAGGAGAACGAAGAAGTCATTATAGAAGAAATGGATGAGATCCACAGGAGTGTTCGCTTCTTCGGAAAAATCGAATCAGGATACAAAGAGGGTCGGTCCGAGAAAACCGCAGTTGGTGCAGGGACGCGTGAATCAATGCCAGATGTGGCTTCGCAGATAGGGTGAGATGTTGGAATGCATCAATGTATTGCGACACATGACAACTTTTCTGAATTTACTCCATGCAATTGAGCTATGAAACATTTATTAGTTAAGCGCAGCTCATCAGAAGTCGTAAATAAAATAACTGTTATTGTAACTATAACTGGGTTTCATATAATGTTTGTACTGATTACATGTAATTGCAACTAAATTATTAAAAATATTTTTATGTAATTATATTAAATTATTGCTTCGTATGTGAAAAATACATATCTCGTTTTCAATCCCCCAATTACTTTACTAGTTTAATGCGCTCATTGTGCGAGTCTAATATAACCCACGGAACAAAAATAGATTGTGTTTACAAAACCTGACAGAAGAAGAAAATGGATGAGGAAAATGTACATGAAAGAATAGAAATGGACAGAAGAATAGGAAGAAGTAGAATAACAAATAGAAAAAGAAGAAGTCCAACATTCTCCTTCAACTAAAAATGCTATGCACACACTTCACCTTTGCCACGTTTCAGCAACGGCAGCACAAGGGATGTAAAACTCTTCTTTTATTCTTGCAGCTTCCTTGTGCCCGCCCTCGCTGGCCATCCCCGCTGCCCACGTCTAGTGCCAGTTCGCCGCCCGAGGCCAAAAACACTTTTAATGCCATTATACTAATGCATGTTTGTGCAAAGTAACACGTTCCACTGTGTATCTTGGTCCTGCCCTCCCCGCCCTTCTCCGAGTGTCCTTTTCAAGAGCGGCCGCCTCCCTTTTCTTTTTTGCTCTCTCTAGCGCGGACGTGTTTTTTCGTGGCCTAGCCCTCAACCCTTCTGTGCGTCCCCTAGGCTACAAAGTTTTGTTCGTTTTTTTTCTTTTATGAACTTCGGCGAAACAATGACAATGTTGACATGTGAAATATTTTTTTGTACTACTGTCGAGTGCAGAAAGTTCAAGGCCAACAATTATCTTAAAAATGTAAGAAAAATTAATTCATTGTCTCTTAGTATTATAATGTTTTCTTTTGCTTCACTTCTAAAATTTTAGGAAGTGAAGAGCGTAAAAATTGTGAAGGAAATGTTGATATTATTGAAGTTTGTTTACTTGGTTGTAACATTAAATTTGTTTTTCTTCTGCTTGTGAACGGTGCTGACTGCATGATGCATAATAAATTTACGTACTATAAAAAACAGAAATTTACAATATCAAACATTCTGAAAAATATTTTTGATGGGAATATAATTCATATTCTCGGAACCTATTGTGTTTTCTCTTGTCTAAAGACATTGTTCGGATTCCAGAACCTCGTAAATTTAGAGTAAAATGGTTCATCGCTTATTCACAGCGTTTGTGAAACCAAAGTTTGAATTTTCAGACATGTTTTTTGAAGCCAACTTAATTCCCAATGAACCATTCCACAAAATGGTTTTGTTGAAAAATGTTCCATTTTAATTCGAGTAATGTCAAATCCATTATAATGAAATGTATCACAAGTCTTTGCTATTATTAAGATTTTTTGGAAGTAAATTTGATAATTAGATTTCGAGACGTCTGCGAAAATTGGAGCATAAATAATTTAACTCATTTTTTCTTGCGAATTGGCTTTGCAACATTAGTGATTTTTGATAACGTCGCAATTTTTTGATTGGGAAGTTCAGATTGCGAAATGTATGACAACGTAATTTTTACTGTTTTCACAATTTTTTTATAAAAACTAGTCATAAATGTCTACTATGTCATCCAGCATCTTAATTGTGAAGATTATAAATAACCGTGATAAAGAACTGTAAATTCAGCATAAATGAAAAAGCGTCTATAAGAAAGCATCAAGCAGGCAGGTCACTGTACTTATAGCCTTCTTCACAGTCCTACACATTGAGAAAACTTCCGGTTGCCACTGAGTATAGATAAAAGAATACATGAGCATTCAAAACCATCTGCCAAGGGATCCAGTACCAGTCTGGTCGTCTTTCCATGCGCCCTCCACTCTATTTCGCCTGTCCTGTCAAGAAGCCTCCCACCCTTCCCCCACTTTTTTCTGTCTTCGTGTTCATTTTCTTCTTTCCCTTACCGCCTCGACGCGGTTTTTCGTGTCGTGGCCCTCGGAGCCCTTCGCCGCACGCTCTTGGGTCCCCGGGGTTCCCTATCTTGGCGCTCCGCCCCCCCCCCTCCGCCGAATACGCCCCACTCTGGCCGCAGCGTCGCCCGTTGCCCGAACGTTGCACCCCGCCGACCGCGCCCTCGTCATCTAGGACGCTTCCTCCGCGTCGTCCGACTACATGGCCCTCCAGACTACATCGCTGTCACGTACGTTGCCAAGGCTGACCTGACCACCTCCGCAGAGTACCTATCCCACCTCTGGCACCGCTTTGCTACTGCTTTACCGCGCCAAGGACGCAACCACTTCCGTCTTAGCCCGTACTTCTTTTCTTCTTTCTTTTTCTTTATCTTGTTTTTATTTTTTCTTCTCTTTTCTTCTTTTTCTTTCTTCTTCTCCTTCTTCGTTCTCTCTGGTTGCAGTCTATTTTACCAGAGTGTCATTTCATCTCTCCTTCGGTCTTCTGAGATTTGCTTCTTTTGAACTGTTATTGCTTGTCAAAAATCTTTCTTGTCACATACGATAAATATATGATTTGCATTTCTTTCTGAGTACATACCTCGCAGCCCCATCATTGTCGCTTAAGTGGCTAGAACTGACCCGCTCATTTCCATTGCTTTGTTCTCCCGTTGTTGCTGATCCTGCTACGCGACCTCTTCGCTCTTTCCCGTTGCCCGCCTCTATCACCCACGTACATCTATTTACATAATATTTTTTTGATTGTAGCTCATTATTTAATTTAAAATATTGATGTATACATTATTCCAAAAACAGAAGCTTTTAAATCATATACTCGTAAGTCGCTTTTCCTTCGCTCAGTCTGATTCCTTGTCTACTCCTCCGTCATTCTCGGGATCCCTGCATCCACAGAATTCGCCGCTTCTTCTAGCAGTCTCAACTTCTTCCGCAACTCTCCGCCCCCGAATCTCCTTATTTTTATTTTTTATGCTTTTTTAGGCACCTACATGTAAAACTTAAGTTTTAGTGTCATAATACCGTCGCCCTGTCCCTTCCCCGCGCTCACCGCCCTCGTTCAAAAACCCTTCCGCTATTGCGTCACGGCCTTTGCCGCTCGCACTGCCTCGTTCACACCGGGCACTTCCCTCTTGTTGCGACTCCAAGACGAAAATTACCAATTAAGAAAAAGTAATCATTCAGAAATATTATAATGCAATCCGTTCCATTTTGTTGGTTTCTAGATATAGAAAAAAACTGAATATTGATTGAAGACTTTGCTTTCCTAAATTGTAAATAAAGCAATTTTAAACGAAGTGCTGTGATTTTATGTTTTGAAACTTGAGAACAGTCAGTAGAACAGATTTACGACACAGATTGTACGTTAATTGACCAGCATAGTTGTTTTTAAGAGTTTGAAATTGTGAAGATTTTTGTAACGATTTATTTTCCTTGAATAAACCTTCCTTGAATAAAATTTGGATAAACGGCGTGTTGTATTGGAACATTTCAAGAGTATATCAGTTGATATTCTTAGAAATCTTATTTTTATTTACTTAAAATAAATTATAAAAAATAATTTATTAAAATATACTATTCCTCCGAACGTCGGCAGAAAGCTACGATTTTACCCCTCCCCGTTCACTCACTCTCCTAATCACCGCCTCCGACATCACTCCCCCTCCCCTTCTACGACTCTCCCGTGACCGTCCACTAACCCTCCCCATCTCGCCATCCCCGGCCCCGTTCCCTCTCCATCCCGCCATTCCCACCCCCTCCCGTCACCATCCTCCCCTCCTCTCCCCTCCCCACACCATCCCTCTCCTCCCCACCCTTCCCCCTCCCCCTCTTCTTTCCCCCCTCGCCTCCGTACGCACGTTTCCATGCAAGCGTCGTGTCCGAGACGCGCGTTGGACATCGGGCAGGTGGGTCCCACAGGGAGCGATAGCTTTGTGCGCCCCCGCGCCATTGTGGGCTCAAGATTTTTTTTTTTTGCTCTGCGGCGCGAGGCGCGGCTTCCTCGGACAGATAACAGGGACATTTGCTCCTAAGCGACTGCCGCGCTGCGACGGGAGGGTCGTCACCCCCTCCTTCCCTTCTTCCTCTCTTCCCCTCCACCCCTCTTTTACTCGCTCTCCTCTGAAGGAAGGTCATTATTTCCCTGACTGAAGGGCGTTTAAATAATACTTTGTGTTTTTATGAGCATGTATCGGCAGTGAAATTGGATTGATGTTAGTGACGATGGTATTTTCAGTTCTATTACGACTTGAAAAAAATCGGGATATAGAGTGATAGTTTTCATCATCCTATGATGAAGTAAGGAAAATAAGGTACAATTTGATTAATAAAGCTTAAAAATGGAGGATAGGGCACTTGTTGAGGGAATAACAGGTTATGTTTTTTTTTTCGTTGATTTGTTTTATGGAATTCTTCTTTAGTCTTTCACCATTTCGGTTGCGTCATTACAAAGTGGAATGGAATAGAATGCAAATAGAAACGTACGGATTGTTGTTACAACATCAATCATTTGCATATCCAATAACAATATAACAAACAATATAATAAACATTATAACAATATCCGAAGAAAAAAATCACCAGCCCAATGATTCGACATTCTGTTCTGTCTTGAGTTCTGTCTCATCGGTTTATGACAGGACCATAACAATGTGATTTATAGCAGCACCAAAACTATTATCTGTAACTTCCGAGATTTTTAAGCTTTAAAATGGAAAGGTGTAACTGATTTAATATCAAATTATTACAAATTGAATAATGACAGAATAATACAATTGAACTTAACGACAGATAATAATATCAACGTAAACAAGAGCTCACGCACATTCCTAAGCGTTACATCGAGCTTTTTAATTACTAAACGAATAGTGGCTTTGTGTCATGTCCTTTTTTCAAACGATAGCATAGTTTCTCTGCCCATATTAAATTGGCAATTCAGTAGCCGAGTCTTGTTCATACCGAAATTTAAACAAATTGACCCAAAACTTAACAAATGAAAAGATTATTCTAAACTAAAATGTTTTCAATAAGGAAATTTTTTCAACGCAAGCATTTAGCGGCGGTACGTTTTTTATAATTTAATATTACACCGAAAAAGTATTTCTATAAAATTTCGAATGCATATGTTTTGGCTCAACGGGTAATGCGTTAAGATTTCCATTTCCATTCTATCATACGAAATGAGAAGTTAAAAGATATCTCCATCACTGCTCTCCTTTCACCTTGACAGTTCCTGGAGAAAAGTGTGGGTTTGGAGTGTCACGAACATATGCAATTAGAATGCAAATTCGCACGTATTATCCCAAAAAGGTACATGCAAACTAATTACGGGGCCTTAAGACCCGTCTCGTTGATAACTGTTACCTGCACGTGGATTACGAACAAAAACTCCCCCTTTACCCCTCGCACTTAGAATTGATCTCGCTCACTAACAATTGCGATGTAGTAAACACTTGACGAAAATTTTGAAAATGATTTCATTATTTATAATAAACTGTGATTAAAAGTATTTTGTCGGATTTCACTGAAGGGTTAACTTTTAACGGTTTTAACGGAAACTATATACGAATGTTTCAGTGACAATGGTGGGTAATTTTTCCCCAATTAAGTACTTAGTTTAGTAAATTCCTGAATAGTGTTTTCGTGATCCGCTGTCTGAATGGTCAAGTCCGATTATTTCCAGGCGGATGCTGGAGATATACATTAGACAACGGGCCGTGAGCCCAACCCGAGCAGCCAGCGTCTTGTAATAAGAATCCAGATATTGTCCGACCCAGTCAGGGTTCTACGCTCAGCGGCATCACTGTTGTATCTGGACCGTCGTTGCTCCCAATTAATTACTTAAGAATTCCGTGATGTCCTAGGGTTTGAGTCCCGAAGGTGTGTGATATTCAACACTAGCTAAAGCTAGGTCGAGTGCAGCCGCTATCTGGAGGAGAAATTAGCAACTGGCTGCTCTGGTCCGTTGTTTCCCATAGTTAATCTAATCAGTGCCAGAAGAGAGCCGAAGCAGCACTCTCACACACGGTCCACGAATCATGGGCGATCTTTTCTTCCTCTCCCTTGTACTTTCCTTACTCCTTACTTACACGCACAAACACGTATATTCACTACATTCCACATAGAGGGAGTCTAGAGCTTATCCCAGGTCGGTTCTCAGCTGGAAGGGAAAACCCCCGCAAGCCGACGTGTAGGTTGGTGACAGATGTCACTTTCCAATGAGGGAGGCACACAGCTTCCTCCAGGGATATACCATGCACTACATTTACGGGACCAATGATCTCAGTCCTTGATTTACTTGGACAGTATTCACTCACTCACGTACCCACTCGTCCATTACGACTTCTTAGCTAGTGGAGAAAATTCATGATTGTCGGGACTCCTTGGATCTTCCGGTGTGCAGAGCCCCGACGCGGACTCCTACGGGTTCAACGTGCCCGGGAAAAGATTGACATACCTTGGCAACATTCGATGATATTTCGTCTGGAAGATATTGCAAACAAATAATGAGAAAGGTTTTGAAAAAAAATTAGTGATGCATAAGAGAATTTGTACGTACTTCTATGTGAAATAAATTACCGATTTATTGATTGAGAGATTGATTCTAAAAGCTGATGATGTTGTTGAATTTTGCTGCGTAAGGACGGCTGAATTTTTACATCATCTACCTGAAAAGTTGCAACTTAACAGAAGAGAGAAAAAAAAGTTACGAAATTTATATTACAAGCTAATAAAATGTAACCAATGTCCGTTGTTTTAACACATTTCCAGGTAATTTCTGTGTTACTTGTCCTTAGAATTTGGTTGATCTTCACGAAGATCATCATATGTTAATGGTATATTTTTATTATCTTATCTTTCGAACATTATTAACTCAAAATTGCTATATTTTGAGAAACGTGTTGTTAAAATTTATTCATCGATAATGAAATTTTGAAGAAAACATTGGTTATCAAGTTCAAAAACGTAAATTTTATTGCATAAGTAATGTGCTACTCCTTTGGGGCCGAGCAGTGGAAAAATTTCTTCTCAAGAAAAGTCAGTTTTAAGTTACCAAGTTGTCGTGGCTCCCTCTCGTCTCGACGAAACCCGACAGTGTTATAACTTATAATGTTCATTGAATTCACTGAAGAAGTCAACACAACGAATAAGAATATTATCTCTTCCTCCCAAAGCTTTAAATCTCACGAGACGAAGATAATGCTTTCGAAGCTGCTGATACGTCGGTGGATACGTATAATGACAGTGACCGGATGGGTAGTGTATCGAAGACGACATTAACATTCAAAAAGTGTATGATGTTTCTGGTGGTTTTAATTTATTTATTTTATTCTATTAAAATTATGTTGTTTAATACTCTTAAGTTGACAGTGGACGTAATGAATTCTTATTGCGGATTGAACTGTTTGTTATCTGGTAGTAATTATGGCAAAAAGTGTAGAAATAATTGGTGAGAAATTTATCTTGACCTGAAATGACCTAAGTCGATGTATTCGCAGATGGGACCGCTAAAGTGACGAAAAGAACTTCAACTCTGGAAAAAAGATGGATAGCTTGATGGCAATATTATAGCAATATCTCTCGGATAGAAATAAAATGTCTTTTAGCATACACTGTTTTTAGCTATTATTCTGTTACGACAATGTGGAAATTGACATTGCAGCAAACAAGAAATGGAGAGACTGTGAGCTTACAGGAACGAGTAAAGAAAGAGGTACTTGTCCTTCTACTACACAGTTCAAGTGATTTATTTGCATTTGCCACTACTGATACATAAACTATTATACATAAATTGACCAAAGTCTGCTTCGTATCTTCAAAAATGCTTCTAAATTAATACTAAATGTTTTTCTTTCACGTAATATAGTTGTATAAAATTACAATCTCCTGAAAGGCACTCGGTTCTAGCTGGTGCACGAAAACACTTATCCTTCCCCCACATCTTTCACATATTTGGATTGGGGAAGGGAAATATTCTGATAAGCAGCCGTTCTGTCACGCAAAGAATAATGAAAAAACAAACGAGAGGGGATATTCGAAGGAGAAATTTTAGTAGTCTTTTGAGTGAATAAATCGAGCAAGGTAATCTTAAAATTGTTTTATGTCACGATAGTCTCTTGTGAAGAAGATATTATACCGAAGTGAAATGTGATGACTTAACATAGATAGAATTTTGTAACGCAATCCATGTGTAAGCTTTTGTAAAGCAGGATCTCAAACGAGCTCTTTCTCCACTAATTGTCAGTGGGTTCTTTTTAAGTAACCGTGTCGATTTGATGAATAAATCTAAAAAAAACTTTCACATATATTATTTCGTCGTACTTTTGCGAAGAAACACATACTATTGCAGTAGCATACACATTAATTATGTTTTTTTTAAATCGAAAGGGCGTGAATGTGATTGTAGCATCAGTTGTTTGTATTTTTCATCTCGGTGGATTGTTCTTTATGATTTGTTCGTATTGGTGGAGATATCTGCCTTGCGCGAAGGCGGGGTTGGAGCAGGGTTCGAGTCTCTGCGAAAGACATGCTTGGTTTAAATGAAGTCGTAGGCTTCCGCGGCCGGAGTCATGTGGATGATCTTGGCTGTCCGGGTGACGCCGCGCCGAAGGCTTGCCAACACAGTCTTCGACGCGGCGTCACCCGGACAGCCATGATCATCCACATGTTTGGTTTAATCATATTTGTGACGTCGGTGATTGCTCATATCATGCCAATATTCTATCTGAATTTCATTTCATTTATTGAAAAAAAAATCCCAGCAACGATGACGTAGTTGGAATGAACGTTTTCGATTAAAACAGGGAAATTTAGATTGATTCGTGATTAAGTGAATAGAACAAGTGTGCAGTTTGTGTAATAAATGTTTCTGTAGCAAACTGAATACCTATTTGGATCGTTTTCACTAACTGTCTGTAAGCATTATGCAGGATTTTGTTCGCTTCGAACAAGTATTTTTCTCAATGTAGAAAATAAGTTAATCATCATCCTTCCATCATTACAACCATCCTCATCATTTATCTGTTACGATCTCCCTACCATTCCTCATACAAGAGAAGGTTGCGACAAACACAACTCTCGCCTGCTCAGGAAAAGGGAGTGCGTAAAGGTGTAAATTTTTCCTGCGTTTATAAATGAGTATATGACGGTTATTTTCTGCAATTACAGAACGTTCTCACTATCTGAATGAATATTAATATTTAAAAAAAATATTAAACATGAAGACAGATACGTTTAATGAAACACCACTGTGATCTCAGATAATAAAATTGCACTCTTAAATTATACATAAGAATGAAAAATAAAGATGTACAGATAATTATTGCGGTATCTGTAAAGTAAGCATGTTTTTGAGGTACATTACACCCACTGGGGTATTTAGAGACTACTGATAAAATTGTGTGTTGACTTTCATTATGGGGTTCTCCAACGTGTTTCTTTTGTTCCAGGTGAGTGATCTACCGTGTGGAATGTACACGCAAGATTATTAACTGCCCGGGGAGACGCAACTCGCGGATACGCACTGCTTAACACGCACTATCACGCAAGTAAGATTGGAATAATTTCTTGTTTTGTAGTTCGGGTCTTCGTGAGACTTAGATATGTAGTGGACATAACTACTGTTAGGATAGTAGTATTTAGATGTATTATTTGTTGTTAGTTATTATTTTTTGTCTTTCGAGTTAGCTCGCGTAATAACTAAAAAATGGAGAGAGAGAAAAGAAGATGGATGGAATTGCATAACATGAGAAGATATTAAAAAGTATTCGGCATCTACCTCTGTACTGAACATAATAACCTCGAGCTGTAGTGCCTGTAGTCCAGTAGGATTAGAATTATAAAATTGTTGCATATGCTTATTCCAAAATGTTTCTTTCTTGCCTTCTTCTTTTTCCTCCCTTTTCTATTTTTTGAACCACGTGTGAATTCACATACGGCATGATTTATGCTCACTTATAGGTGAGCATAATACTCATCGCACGTGGTTTAGATCATGTTCCTAATATTTAGTGACTGCAATGTATCCAACAAATAGCACTTTTCTCCAAGATAATGCGTGCATTTTTACCATTTTCTACTTGTAACATCGTCTCCGATCTACAGGATGAGATCTTCGTGACCATTATATTTTTGATGGTCCAACGCTTCTCGATTCTACCTTACCTGCAACTATATGTGAAATTACTTGTTACTTGATATTCTATTCGATTGAATTACACGGGTGTACCTCTTTGCTCGATAATAAAGTTAAATAAGAGTAGTTTGTATTTGCAAGGATGTATTATATTGTGATCAATAACAAGGTGACATTTAGAACAAGTGACAGACGATAAGAGGATCTTGAAGAAAAATATATATTACAAGTCTAATATGAAATTGAAAAATAAGGAAGAGGGTGGGGTAAAGCATGCGAGAGTTCTCGCACGGGTACGCTAGTTTTAAATATAATTTCTGAAATGTATAGTATATCCACGTACATTCTTCACAATCTGTCATCATTGATTTCAGAATCTTCAATTCTTATGACGAAAACACCTGAAGCAAACCAAAATTAATGCACAAAGTGTACTAGTTTCCTTCATACTGTAGCATTTCCCTTTATAGCAGTCTTTAGATGTGTATATCAACAGTAATTAGTGAGAAGTGCCTTTAAGTACAAAATGGTATCTTCTGTTTAATATATCTCGTAAACCCCTCCCACTGACACGCTGACATCAAGAGCACATTCTAGGAAACGGCTTGTTTTGCACTCCATGTACCGGATCCCTTGACTCGCTTGCGAACGTGTTTCCAGCACACATTGTTTTGTTTGCACAACGGAAATGACAAACTAGACGGAGATGAGTTTGCAAACATGAATGTAAGACGAATTCTGAAAATTATGTCGAGAAACGGTTTACGCGTGAGCGAAATTAAAGTGAGTTTTGTGCATAAGATTTTCGGGCTTTAATTAGAAATTATTTGCTAATAATAATTGTTTGTATCCACTTCACTGTTTAGTAAATCAAAGCCATTATTTGCGTTGATTGCGTAGGTAAACTGAGAAGAGCTGGCTGAGTAGTTATTGGGTTGCAGGTCAGACCTTTCTGTGTCGTTAGTTGAAGTATTTGCATCAGATGGGTCCTAAAGATTTTGCCCTGCGGCCTTTAATCTGTACAGCTATTATCTTGTAGCGTGTCCGCATTTTTCTGGCCCATTAGGATCTGTTGCTTTAGTTGGATCTCCATTGTTGCCTTTCCATGGACGACACTTTCAGTAAATGTTTCGTCCAGCGTCGCTATGTTTATCTCCGGGTTGGGTTATTCACCGATTAGTGTTTTTAGGGCATCATTGATGAGCTGCCTGGAAGACTCTTAGAAACAATTCTACATTTTCGTAGCACTCACTAGTCGGCACTGTTTTCACAGATCACACGAATTTCATTTGTTCTCAGTGTTTACTAAAGTCACCCGGTTTTTACTGCGACCCAATCGATATAATGAATTTCCGAGTTCTGGTCAGCTCTTTATTTACTAATCCTGAATTAAAGCTTGTTCTTTGTATTTACCTAGTTTGTTATTTATATTTTCTGTGAAAACCTTAATTTGCATATTTTAAAGTCTTGTGAGAAATGTGGTTACCTTACTATGGAAAGGCAACGATTTATTTACTTTTTTATTTATAAAACCAGGTATATCCAAATACCGGTGTATTTTATTCGATAATGGTATCGTATACGTTTTGACTTTTTGATGTATTGCAATATTTAGGTATTGATATTTTAAAACAATTCCTAACGCTTAGTATCTCCTGTATTGCGAATGTCTTCGCCCTCATGCAAACTTTTGCCGTAACAAAGACGCACTGCGTATCTGCTTTGTTTTGCCAGCGTGCGGGCGCCCTTAGAAGCCACTTGCCGAGCCCGTGCCGATAATGAGCGGAGAAGTTCCCCTAAGTGACTGGAAATACGCCCTTAATACCCTTTCTGCCGCTGGCGGTCGATGACACCGTAACGTCGTTAATAGAGGGAGAAGGGACTCCGGGATTAATTATCGCCTTTATGCGTCGCGGTGTCTGTTCTACTTTGCTTTCGGGTTCGCGCCGGATTGATCGCGCGGTTTTCTTAACGGTTCTCAGAAGACAGCGCGAAATGTTTAAGTTACGATTTTCGCTTTCAACCGCAGCTTCCGCTTTCGCGAAGATGAGACCGACGTATATTTTCTTGTTGTTTCTTGAATCATGTGGGTTGGTATATTGTTAATCAAGCTGTTTTTCTAATATTTCGGTTAAGGCTACGTAATTATGAAAATAGGATATTCGGAGTTTCATTTTTTGCTAAAATTATACATGTGAAAGAAACAAGTTTGCTGGAGAGTTAAGTGAATTTATTGTATAATCATGCTGCTTTATCTTGTTTCATTACTGTTACTTTTACGTTCAGCAATTCTTAGTTATAGCAGTTTTCTTCACGATGTATTTAATAATGCGTTTTCTTAATCATTCAGTTAAGACGTAGTTTTGTGGTTACAATTTCCGCACTTTCGTCTTTCGCTAACACAAGAAATAATTAATAGTAGTTAATACAGTTAGTTTATAATGTTAAACTTTATTGCATGAGTACATGTTGAAAACGAGCGACCTTAGGAGCGAGTTTTCAAATTTGTAAGAATGCAATAATGCAGGTGTGTCCAACTGGCAAGGCTTCAAGAGCCGCAACTAAAACCCTAGTATAGTTGGGGGCCATATTTTCATCACTCGGGCGATCAACACCTGATTTCCCCGTATTCTTGATCTCGCCAGTTCTCCCGGCTGCTCTGAAACGTGGGGGAGGGGGTCGCAATGAAACCATGCGTGATATCAGATCGTACCATGCTTAACGCAGTGAAACACATTGGGATAATTTTGAATTTGTGAATTTACTAGAAAAAAATCCTTAAATCTTAACTTAAGCTATATTACATTTTTACTTAAAAGGGGTTGATTCCGACAGGGCGCGTGCGCTAGGTGCACAGTTTTGCCTGACATGGGAGCAAGGGACTTCCACTTTTGGCTATACTAGGGTTTTTTCTTTCTTAGCGCACCAAGGTCACGGAAGAAAAATGGAGAGGGAAGGCTTTCTCCAATAGGGAGCTTCCACGTCACAACACAGTAGTGAATAGCAGCTCCCTATTGGAGAAAGCCTTCCCTCTCCATTTTTCGTCCGTGACCTTGGCGCGCCAAGAACAAAAAACCCCAGTACAATAACCTTTCGTTGGCCACAATAAATGGCACCGCGGGACACATGCGGCCCGCGGACCGCCAGTTGGACAACCCTGCAATAAAGCAACATTAAAAACGAGTAGCATACGCTATTTTTTTGTACGACAGAATTATAAATCTGCAAGGGAATCAAACTTAATTTTGCGAAACAACTTTCCTGTGATGTCTCTGATGCTTGACATCCGTGCGAGAAAACGGTGGTCGGCTGTTCCGTTTACCACTACCTCCCCCCGATTCTCTCGCTGCGATTGGCTGAATGTGTGATGACGCAATCATTCGTGCCGTAAAATCTAGTACGTCATCACTTGTGCCGTAAAACGCCCGATTATGAACGATTTCTTGCAGCAGAAAATGTCATATAGAATGCTGGAATACAAAAAAAGGTTTTGTGTATTATTTTTTACCAAGCTAGTATGTTCTATTTTCATTCTCCATATTTCATTTCATTTTATAACTTTGTAGCATTTTAGTGACTAGCGACTCTCAGTTGTTTATATTCATCGCAATACTTACAATTCTAATTTTAGTTACTGTTTTGGTGCCTTCAAGCAATTTATTTACTTTAATTTCTTCGCTGACAATGAGTTGTTTTCTATTATTTAGATCAAAAATAAAATAAATACGAAATATCACAAATATATTTTGCACATAACCAATAAGAGTGTGCTTGCAATGAATATTTTCAAATATTTCCTGACGTATTTATTTAAAAATGTGCTGGACCACTGATATTTAAACACAAAAACGTTTATGAAGGAACGACATGTTACACTGTCTAGAGCTGCGTTTAATTAGCGTCTACATACATTTCTGGCAACTACACTATAAAATACAAAAAAATCGCCTAATTGAAATTATTGATAGTATAAACTTATAGAGAAAAGTAAACAGTTCGTTTCTGACAAACCTCTGGACATTGTGAAAAATTCAGCGTAAACATTTTGTCCCAATCCCATTGTGTATTTTGCTTAGTACCGATTGACCTTCATTACGGACTCCTGAGGGCAAAAAATCGATTGTGTCGACCCTGTTCAACGTCTTACTTACCTAATGACTTCTCGTTCCATTAATCTTCCACTTGTAACGCCTACCTTGTAAAAAACCGTCCACGTGCAGAGAATTCGTGACAATTCTTCCTAGTATGCACATTGCTTGCTTCATAATATAAATGAATATTGACTCTACTCTGTCAACAAAGTATTACATAGGTAATTATTTATGTGATGTAAACTTTTACTATTCGTGTGCAACTTCGCTAACAGATTAGAATCACATGGCATTGATTCTTACTTATTTGCTTGCTACCAAACAAATCCAGAAGAAAGTTTCCTATTACAATGCTGTGAAGAAAGACGATATATGTCAGTAATAAAAATAAATCATCTTAAATTGAGATTGATACAAGCAGTATTGATTGCGTTTCAGTTACACACGTAAATGTTAACCCACCTCTGAGCTCAACAACTTCGGAAAAGCTACCGAGGGAGGTGCAAACCTCAGGAGGCAAGCTGTTCCCTCGATTACCATTCCTCATTTAGTGAGGGTAACCCATTGGGTGTAAGTCAATGACGAATACCATTTTGTTAAATTGCGAACGTTTGGGAACTTATTAAGGCTTCCACAGGGATGAAACAAACAATTTACAGTTATCGAGTGATCCAGTTTGCGCATACAAATATATTTTTCACATGATTTTAAGTAAAATTGGTCGTCAGGCAAATTGTGTGTTATAACCCTGAGAAAGGCTTATAAAAACCGAAATGTCAATTTAAAAATTGGTGTTCATCATTGACCTAAACTCCGTGAGACACTCCCAATAATTTAATAGAGGCGAAGAAAACTAGCACTTTTAATCAGGAGCATCCATATAATAAAAGGGGTCTGGGGTAGTAGATCCATGGGGGCTCCTTATTTTCAACAAAAGTTCCCCTTGTATAATATTATCATTAATTTTTACTATATTTTAAAGTTATTCATATTTAAACTACAATGAGATATATTTTCAATAAGATATATTAAAGGAAATACATTTTGTACACATTTTCGGGACCCCCAGTTAAGTGGGTGCATGGGGCAAGTTGCCTCAGCCAGAGGCGTATCTACGGTATGGCTTACATGGCAGGTGCCATGGGCGCCACTCACAAGGGGCGCTATTTAGGGTATTTTGGCTAAAATAAATAACAAGAACCTTAAATTGAAGTATCCTGACAGGGGCGCAAATTCGATGCTTGACATAAGCGCCTAAATACCTTGATACGTCTCTGGCCTCAGCTGCCCCACCCCTCGGACGCCCCTGCTTGTGATCAAGTAGTTGCTCACTAGGAATGCGACTGGGAAAGATAATTTGCTCCCTTAATCCATGAGAACAATAAAAACAGTGTGCAACAATTACTCTGTCCTCGTAATTTCATAGCCTTCAACATCCTCTGAGCGCGCGATCGGGTAAGGCAAAAGTCTCACCATTTCTCTTCGACAGTCCTGCCCTCTTGAGCCCAAACCGCTTATCTCAACATTTTTGCTCTTTCCGAATTCGATAATTATTCTTTTGTGAGGTCCGCCTTTTAGATTTAGAGAGGCAGAATTCTAGATGAGATACGATTTCTCAGCCCTGAAGATGCCCCAAAAGAAGGGGGAAATTTCAGAAAGACCATTTGCGGTGAATAACAGCATTAGAAAAGTTAGAATATCATAGGTTGCAGTTTTTCGTTCAGACTAGATGCACAATATCAGGTAATGTAGTATATATTTGTGCTAAATGGCCTATTAAATGTAAAAAAAATGTATCGTGATAATTAAGAACAATTATAAAATATATATACAATTTTATTATAAATTAGTACAATTTTTTGAACTAATAATCTATGAAAAATGTTTATATTTATGCAGTAAACCTTTAACAATAAATACTCTATAATGTATAATCAGAACATTGTTTAACGTAATTTTTATGCACACTACGTTCATCTGGCACTTTCCTCTTACTTTACCACTCAATGAACTTCCATGTTTCCACATCGAAATATCTGCCGCTGTGAATACACATCCGGTGGATGTTTCAAAAGAATGTGCAAATAGTATTAGTAGGCATCCCACTTTTCAAGACAATCCCAAGTCACGCTTAGCAGCCGTCTTGTTACCATAGGAAAGAAAAGTCCCTTTGTTTTCCACATCCTGTTCGCTCACATTTGTGGGCGAACTCCATCTCTGATATGTGGGAGATCAAGTCACGAGTGTAACCAATTTGAAATATGAACTCGACAGTAATTAATACTCGAAACGATAGTGATTTTCCTGTTAAATATAATGCATATTTCAGATACAGGAAACTGATATTAGATATAATGAACGACGTGTTATTCAGAAATACAGATTGCAGAAACAAAAGTATTAAAATAAATAGATGTATAAAAATTTGAGTAACGATTAATGTTGTCAAGCAAAATGTGCGGAATAATTACAAATTCGCAGAAACATGATGCTTACTATGAAAGTAGGCGAATATGCAAGATAAATATTATGAAACCATCTTTAAGAAATTAGAAATGTGTTGTTTCATGTGCATTTCAGGTGAGCATACTCTCTCACTGCAAGTGGAAAATATTCATTTGCTTAGAAATTGAGTCCCAAGTGAGAATTGACGATGAATTTGGTCGGTTATAAACTACTACAAATGAGAATTGTATTTCTTCCTTCATATTTTTTGTTACATTTATTGTTTCTTCAGAGTTTGGAAGGAACATAAAACATAATCAAAGAACATAATTTAAAAACACCTTCTTGAAGTTCTAGAGAAGTAGGTTTTATCATTGAATTTAATTTGTTTTCTAAATAAAGATGAATAAACGGACCATAATGAACAAAACTACTTCAAATCTTCAACTATTCTTCACTGAAAATCGTTGCAGACTCACTTTACTCGTATTTTTGCATTGGTGCTTTCCCTCTTTAGCATTTACTCTCATCTGATGGCGGTTTAAGATGCATCGCTTCTACACAATCTTCACGCTTTCGCGCATCTTTTGTGCTCTCCGGGCCGTCACGGTGCTGTTGACTTCACGCGCTCACTTTCGCTCTCTGACTCCTCGCAACTGTACTACTCGTCTGCAACCCCTCAAGCTCCGCAGCCGCTGCTGCCACCACGGCCCCGCTTGGTGCTACATTCCACCCCATGCCGCCCCATACCAACCCATGTCGCCACGTGCCGCCCCATGCCGGCCTATTCTGCTCCATGCCGCCCCATTCCGCCGCATTCATGCCAGCCCATGCCGCCCCATTCTGCTCCATGCCGCCTCATGCTCCTTCATGCTGTTCCATGCCGCCACGTACCGCCCCATGCGGCACCATGCCGCTCCATGCCGCCTCATGCCGCTCCATGCCGTCCCATGCCGCCCCGCCACCTGTCACTATCCTCCCAGCCGCTGCCGCTTCCACCGCCGCACACGAGGCTCCCCTGACCCGCCTTCCCGCAGCCCACGTCGCCTCGCCTCAGTACCACTAGTAATATCCAGCCGCCCCGCAGACCCTCCGGCCTGGTACACATCGCGCACACTTTCACCTTCGTCACCAACTCCTCCACCTACACATTCTTTCCCGCCATCGCGACCTCTGCGCCCATCGTCACAATCGTTTCCACTATCCCTGCGACGCCGTCATGTGCTTTTACACGAACACTTCAAATACTTCCTTCAGTAATGCCATCTTTCCCATCGCTGCCGCCTCGCCGTCACAGCAACCATCACGGCATCACAATCGCCACCACCAATACCATAACCTCCGTCACTACCTGTTCCATCATTACCACCGCAATCACTACTACCGCCATCACTACCACCGCCACCATCAGCACTGTTAGCACCATTGCCGTCTTCACTATTGCGGCCATCACAAGCGTCGCCATCACTAGCGTCATCACCAGCGCCGCCATCACTAGCGCCGCCATCACTAGCGTCGCCACCACTAGCGTCGCCATCACTAGCGTCGTCATCACTAGCACCGCCATCACTAGCTCCTCCATCACTAGCGCCACCATCACTAGCGCCGTCATCACTTTCGCCACCTTCACTAAGCACCGCCATCACTATTACCTCTAGCATTGTCACCACCATCACTAGCACCGCCGTCACTAGCACCAACTTCCCCGCCGTTGCTCTCTCCGCTTCCGCCCCCCCAAACCGCTCGTGCGCGCGCCGTGCTCCGTGTTTGCGTGAGGGCGGGGGCGGGGCCGGGAGAGAAACTGGATTGAGTTCATTACGTCTGCACCCGACTAATGTACGAGGCGAGTAATGAACCTCGGAGCTGCCGCCGAGTGTCTGCGTCTCGCTGCGACCAGCCCTGGCCCTGCCCGCCCGCGCCTCGTCCTCTCGCCCGGGCCTCGTGCGTCCCCACTTCATCGCACAGGAGGCACCGGTTGACTTGGAAAAGCGCAGGATTGAAAATATTTTACAATTCATGAAAGAATGGGTAAGTTATTATTCCAAATAGGTGGGCCAATAACAATAAAAACAAGTAAACAGACAATGTCAGTGAACAAGAAGTCTGCTGTGAATGAATGGGATGATGACAGTGTCTACCATTTGTAAAAAACCACCATCACAAAGCATCGTAGTTTTTTTACAGCTGGATATGTAAGTATACTCCGGGCTTGCATCACACATTTGAGAAGATTGCTATTGCTATTGGGAGTTTGTTGATAGTGCTATGTAGGGAAGACCAGTCGCACAACCAATCCTAATCACATTCTTCGCTGCAACATACGTTTTCATTGTTCATTCCTCTGTATCGTTTATTTCTGAACTATTTAAAACGACTATATACAAATTCCAAGTTTATGCATTATCAATGACCATAAATAAATTCAATGCTATTTTTTTCTTTTAACTATTTTAAAAATGACCACCATTAAATATATTCTAAAGCCGCTATCACTCTGTTCTGCATCACTGACCTGATTCCCACTCGTTCTCTCGTCTTCCTGAATCATTCAATGACTAGGACCACCCATACATTGCATGAGCTACCCCCCCCCCAAAAAAACAGTCCGTAGAAGTTTTTTAATTGTCACAAATATTGATTCCTCGGAATGTTGTTTGCCAGTGAATTGTACAGGCAAACAGAAAACATATGCTCCAACTGGCAAGAATTTATTAATTTGATTGTATTTGAGTAGACACAAATACACAATAATAATAATAATAGTTGTAATAATAATAGTAATAATAATAATGCTAGTAATAATAATAATAATAATAATAATAATAATAATAATAAGAAGAAGAAGAAGAAGAAGAAGAAGAAGGAGAAAAATGTCGGGAGAAATATTTTTCTCCGAGTCCTCTAAAAGCCTGAACCCCCTACCGCCCTTGTGAGCGTTCCTGCATTGCCTCCTGTACTTACTACCTCTCCATACTGATCTTTATCTTCGTTCAGTCCTACGCTCGTCCGCCGTTCTTTCGCCTCCACTTTCCACTCATCCTCTTGTCGAATTTCAGGTTCCTTTTCTATTCCCAGAAAACACTGTACTCATTACACTTTCACACCAACCTCTTCCTCGTTGTGTTCATGAGAGACTCCAATTATGTCTGCACGTTTATCCGTCACCCCACGTTCATCCACACCTTTCCGTTGTCCTGTCAAGTTTATACTGTCGTTTTCTGTTCTGTCAGTCTTTAGTTACGCTCTCATGTCCATTTCTTGTATTTTCTTAGCCTGAGATCCTCCAAGATGATATACAATCGGGAATCACCACAATTCTTTCTTGTACCTGAGAAAGTTTTCTTACCCAGACAAATTTTTAGCGTAGATTTTACTTTTAACTTTTTTATGTGTTTTTAATCGTCACGTTCTTTGATATTGCAACCCACAATTCGCTCTTTCGTTTCTGCTGAGAGTGTTTCCAAGTTATTGACGTCTACTTTCCTATTCGTTTCCAGAATCTTTTTGCAATTTATTCTGTTTTTCTGTGTGTTTCATGAGTCATAATTACATTCAAATGCCATTTACTAATTTCAATTTTTATAATTAAACGTACATAAATTCTACTTGTCCTCAAGGGAAAAATAAAGAAAATAAGATTTAGACAACACAAGTTATTTGTAATTTATTTTGAAGCTTTCACTATGCCATGATTGTACCAGAAATTTTCGATGGGAATTTTCGTTACTGTACGCAACTGGTTCCACGAACTCTCCCTCGTAGCCGGTTTTGGATCGAGATATTTTTTTAGGTTTACTGCACAGATCCAGAGTAGTCCGGAACGTGTCATCAGCTACCGAATGTGATATACTATGTGGATAACCAATGTAGAATTTGTACATATTGAGTTAAAATCCAAAGTTCAATCTTTTTATCAAAGATATGTCGCATTTTACTAACGTGCACAGACACTAAAGATGCAATATAACCTTGTTTTTAGAATTGTAGCTTGAAAATTGTATTTTAAAATTTATATTGCTTAATGGCTCTGCAGGAGCGCAAAATGTTGTTATAAAACTGTTTGTCTATTTGCTATTTGTAACTAGTCTCGTTTGTTCTCAAAATATTATGATCAATATAGGAAATAAGCATTAGGTTGCAACTAAAATCTGGAATTTTTCCGATGTACCTCTGTGAAGACTCTGCAAAGAAAAATACGTCTGTAGTTTTTTGGCAAACTTTTACTTATGTAAGAACGTCTCTGCGTCTTTTTGCCGCTGATTTTTCACATTATTTTTTAATAGAAAAAAATCTACGTCTTGCCACGTTACTTAAAACCAGATGATACCAGATGTTGCTGTGGAGCAATATGATGCAAACCAGGGGCGCTACTTAGAAGTGTGAGAAGTTGACTTTTACTTGAGCAAATTGCAATTGAAACCATGTGAAAGTATTTATGAATTTATTATTCCTTTTATTTATTCATTATTTCTTTCAATCATTCATTCATTATTCCTTTCATTCATTCTTATTTTACTTTTATTTTCGTATTTCACTTCGAAATTCACGTATTTTACATTACTATTTCACTGAGTTTTAGACTTTCTCGACCACTTTCACGTGGTTCTGAATAAGGCTTTAAAACAAAGTGATAGGGTGCAAGAGAACACAAGTATTAACGTACTCTCACACCAGGCTACATTATAACCACAATCATTATACAGTAATTCTTTCATTGTTTTCGTTCTTTCATTCTTTTCGTTCATTCATCCTTGTTTTGTTCATTAATCGTCTCTTTTATTAATTCATTCATACTTCCTTCCTTTCGTTCATTCATGCTTCCTTCCTTTCGTTCATTCGAGCACCTTAAGTTCATTCATCTTTTCTCTCGCCCATTCCTCTTTCCATTAAGATATTTATCTTTTCATATCTCATCGAATTTTGCACTTACTTATACATCTACATATTCGTTCATTCGATAATGCTTTAATACGAATGTTCAAATTTGTTCATTTAATAATTTGTTCATATATCCATTCGTTATGCATTCATTCGCGCACTCGTCATTCTTTCTTCCACACGTTGCTACCTTCGTTTGCTTTCCATCAGAGTGACTGCGATCGAGCCCTGCTTTTGTAGGGCAGCCCAACGTAAACAGACAACCGCTACCGCGTGACGCAACGAGCGTCATCGGAATTACGCAGAGCGCTGGTGACGCGTCCGATGCGTCACGACACGACCCGACACGCAGATTCGCGCGCGACACACACACGAGTTTGATTCGCACGCGAAGCAGCTTTTGTTTTAATCCGAAGCAACTTTTATGGCGCCCCACCGCCCTTGCAGGGCTTCGGAGAGCAAAGCAGAAGAGAGAGAGAGAGAGGGGGGGGGAGGGAGAGAGAGGGGGGGGAGGGAGAGAGAGAAAGAAAGAAAAAAAAGGCTTCCGCAGACAACAGAAGGACGAGCGGTGCGGCACGGCGCACGACGAATTCGCGAAGCGGGGCGGCGGCTTTTATCCGGCGTCACAACATACTCCGCGTAATTGTCTCGGCCGCCGTTTGAATGGGTTCTCGAAATTCATGAGGTTCGAGCGCGGCTCCCCGAGAACGCCCCGACTGGTCGTGGTTGGACGAAGGACAGAGGGCGGCCGGCGCGCGCAGACACAGGACGGAAGGGGGGATGGAGAGGAGGGAGGGCCAAATCCCGTTATTCGGTAGATTTGGTGTTTCCAAAAGCCTAATCGTGTTTGTCGACCTCTTTGCCATGCGCTAGATACACAGAGAAAAAGGTAACAATGCCCGTGGGGGGAAGCTGGACAAAGGGCCCGCCCTTAGGGGGGGAAGGGGATGGGCCTGCTGTTCGTGGGGGGAACGAAGAGGGAGGGAGAAAACGTGGGGAGTGGGAGAAGGCGGGGGGGGGGGGGTCGAGGAGATGTGAGCGGCATCGGAGATGCTTCTGGGAGACAAAGCGGCAAGTGCCTTTTGCTCTAGTGGGGGAAAAATGGCTATGACATTTATTTCCACGCTACTGCCATTTTTGTTTCATGAGTGTATGTGTTTACTTTAATAAACGAACAAACGTTCGAAAAAATATTTGGGAAATGGAATTGCGCACGCTGCAGAAAACTCTATTAAACGTCGTTGAATAATGAAATAGTGCATATTTGTACACAAATATTGTTCTTATTTTCTCTGTCCTTTTTGTATCTAGTAAAACAACGAAGTCTGAGTGGTTCTTACATTAACTGAATTTTTCAGAGGAGATATTCATTTCCTGAATCTGAATAAATTTCAAGAACATGAATGTAAACTTTTAAATTTATCAACTTGAACGAACAAAAGTAGTAAAGCGGATTTCGTCGAAGTGGTGTTAAATATTATTTCGTCAACAAAATATTATGAAGATGTGATTGAAAGGCATTGCAGTACTGCCCAGTTTTCAAAACGATGAATTCAAACCTACTGATACTTCACTTGATCCAATATATTCAATTCGTATAATTTTTTTCAAAATCTTATTGATAGATTTTTGGAAACGTTCATGATTGTCAATGTAATCATATGGCAGTGTTAGAAAGATCTGTAAACGTCGGATCATTCAAACCAGTACCGTGAAACACTTTTTATCCCTCAAAAAGTCCTTATGGAATTGGTTGGCGAATGCAGGCGTGCCGTGTCTTGTACGAGTATATCTACCGGACTCGCTTTCGTATGCCTTCCACGTGCCCGTTTCTTAACCCATTCACGTTCTTCGAACATTACTTTGTGGCGGCCCAATTTGTCACCTCCGCAAAACAGCTTTGTTTCACGCATTCGTGCTCTGTGGTGTTTCCCTCGCGTTGGATACATCGGCAATCCTTCTTCTTCGTAGGTCATGTGACTCAATTGATCCCACTACTTGTGTAGCGTTCACAATTACTCGGAACGAACTCAAGAAAGTGGAAGGCAATAGCAAACTATGATTTTGATCACCAGATGGTTACGCTGTATCTTGTGTGTGTCACTGTTTATGCAAGCAAGTGTATGCTTTATGTAAGAATTATAAGACACCGTTGAGATGTTTTTCAAATAAGTTTCCTTGTATCACTTTTCGTTTGCACCAGCCCTTGGGGTAGCGTACTAGAATGCGGAACTGAAGTCTGCGGGTTCAAATCCGGAGAGGCATCTATTGTGTACTGACTTGTGATTCCATGTGATTGTGACGTCGTTACTTTCTTGTACAAACGCATACCGTAGCACCTTAACCGTGTGCCAGGTATGCGTTCAAATATTTACAAATATGGGTATGTCCTTATTCTTGGTACTTCATTATTAAACACATTTCATAATTACCCCTGTCATCAGCAATCCAATGGAAGGCAATAGCAAACTATGATTGTTACCAAAAAAGGGGGTGGTGTAACTGCGTAAACCTGTATCCTCGCCTGTGCTCTCCAACCGAGTACGGTAGTCCTCATCATATGAGAATAACTTGATAGCAGGCGTGTTCGTATTTTGGGCCTTTCAAAAATACATTCGGTTTTAGGAGGGGGATAGGGTGCCCCCAGCTGTGAGATATGTGAACGATTGAGAGAGGAGTTGATGAAAAATGAACGTTCTCAGTCTGATGTAACTTGAATATAATATTAATGGGAGAAAAATTCTTCTTCTGGGAAATTTTAAAAATGGTTTAAAACCTGTGTGAAATTTCAACAAATTTGAACCAGGTTACATTCCTTTCACTCAGGAATTAGATGTAGAGAGTCCGAAATGCAGAATTCATCTCAAGCGATGTTACTAAGACATACAAATTATTACAAAAGGAGGGAGGTGGATTTTAAAGAAGCCACATTTTCCCAATGTATTTTTTTTTGATGAGCTCATACCGGCTGCTATGATCAGTAGGTTTCACGGATTTCTCCAATCAATTCTAAGGAACGCCGGTTTAGTATCATAAAAAACGTGTCAAGAACCCCATGCGATATTAATTTTTCCTCATCCTTCACACTTATTCTACAATTACACTCTCTCTCTCTCTCTCTCTCTCTCTCTCTCATACACATGTACACAAGCACTTAAATACACTACGTTAAGATACATTTCGGATGTCTGCTCACAAACGTATAGCTTAACCCGGTTGGGGCGGTGGTACGCTTGGGGATATACCCGGAGATAGACTATCAAACTGCTGCTCCATATCCAAAATGATGATTAGGTGAAGAATAGAATATTATATGCCATACCAAGCAAACTGAGAGAAATGTTGTACCTCGCAAAGGAACGTCTAAATCGGGGCTGAATGACACGTTTAAGCGAGGGAGCATATCCGCCATCTCCAGGAGTATAACACAGATTGTACTTACGCATCTAATTACCCCAACAGTTAAATAGAACCTCACAAAAAGTGAGAAGAACCATTTAATAACTCGAACTCATTCACTATCGTATGCCCGTTCATGTCATCGAATAATCTCAATTGCCAGCCTAGCCGATTTGCGTCACGACTGATAAATATAGGGTTCAAATCCGAATTTGTAAACTCGTTTATCTTGGCCAACCTATAGTGAAAAGCGTAAATCTGCCCTAAGGTTGTTTGTTCGAATCCTGTAAGTGTGCACTTTGTGATTTTGGGGTGGACAAACAAGCTCTTATCCAGTATTTTCACCCACATCATTTGCATTAATTTTCCAGGAAAAAACAATGTTTTGATCTCAATTCTAGGAAGCACTCGCTTTGTTATGGATCTGGTCCAACAAAAACAAAACAAAAAATCTGCTGATGGGCTGTGTAGTATACACATCCGTGTGTATTACGTTAATATCTTAACGCAACACGTAATATTTTCATGGAAAGCATCGAAGTTGGATACCGGTGTGGTTATTCAAGCTGAGACCTAGTTTAGATAGTTATTTAGCTACACTAGTTGCTGAATATTAAACAGTAACTTCACATCTTCATTTTTTAAACGTGCGTTAGCTGCTTCCCAACATGTCTCCTTGATTGGTAATCGCACGCCGTCGATTTCCTCCTGAGGTGGCACAGATTTGATTACAACATTCATTAATGATGCAATGGCAAGAGTTCCATCCAGTGCTGCCTCGATAGACGTTCGTATACTTCATGCTTGAATGATTACATGGTCGAACGCCTTAATGGTTTTAGGTTCCTATCACCGCATTACTTAACCGTGTAGCATTTCGCATACAACGTGACCGTATAGCCATTCATGGATATCACTGGGCTGCTGTTGAGTAGCTTTATTAAAGTCTTATTAATTTTTATGATTAACCTCATAGTAAATTCCACATAACGAACCCCATACTCATTTTTTTATATACGCATTAGATATTTTGACGAGGGCTGAGTCAAAATTCGTAAATTCGTATTACGCGGAAAATGAAAGACATGACGAAACAAAACATCACCGATTCTCCAACACACGCGAAGCGTAACAATCATTATTGAACGTAACAAATTCTTTAAGCCTTTGCCTGACGAATGGGTAATTCAATTTAGACAGTCTAGTTCGAGCTTCAATGCCAAACTGAATAGAGCTTCAATGCCAAACTGAATACAAATTATCAGGGGGTTTTCTGGATTGCTTCCCGCTAGTGTAGCACATTTCAAAAAGTATTCGTGCTAAAAATACCTTGTATAGCTCTGGCCAAATGTTCCACTCCAACATTCTTCTACAGACTTCACAAGCGCAATAACAGTTCATGAATGTCGAAATGCGTAAATCACAATTTACCGGACCAAGTTCATTTGCGTACCACTTCATTTCTCGATGGTTGTTGTCGTGCCTACCGCTTGTTTTTTCCAACGCACCCTTCTGCAGTGCCTCTGACCGGGAGGTCGTAAGTTTGAGTTCCGATAGTGGCAGGAGTTTCGACACTAGCTAGACAGCTAGGCTGAATTCAGCCGCTGTCTGGAGGAGAATTGTAGCGGCCGGCTGCTCTGATCAGTAGTTTTCCGTGGTTTCTCCGATCAATACCAGGTGAATATCGGAGCAGTATCCTAATAAACGGGCCACAGACCGAGAGCGATCTTTCCTTCTCATTCCTTGTCCTATCCTACACCTTACGTTACACAGTTACGTGCACTACAGTACCAGACATGCCGGGAGACCGATCAGGTGCTTGGAGCTTGTCCTGGCTGGGGCGGTGCTCCGCTGCTGGGAGATACCTGGTTGAGGAAATCCCCGTTAGCCGACTGTACGCCGGCGCCGGATCTCACCATTCAGCGGGGAAAGATCACCGCTACCTCCCGAGCCAGAACGTGCACTACTCTTAAGGGATTAACGACTTAAGCCGTTCCCGGAATCACTAATAAATCAATAAAAAAGTATTCGTACGAAAACTCTGTCATAGTCTCTTGAGTGGATGCTTCACTCCCAAAACATTCATCGTATAGACTTCACAAGCTCAACAACAGCTCATGGACGACGAAATGCGTAAACCGCAATTTATCGCGACGCGAGTCCATTTCAGTACCGCTGCATTTCCCGGTGGTTGTTGTCACGCCTACCGCTTTTTCCCGAACGCCTCTCCGGCCACCTGCCTGTGTATCCATCCACAGAGGGATCTCTCGCACTTGGCACCCGCAACACAGGCCCATTCAATGCATTGGGTTTAAATACAAATTTCGAAATAGCACTTTTTTAAAGCCGACCTTTTTCCGAAATGCATGGATGACGGCGACCACTGTAGCATTTCCAGGGAACGGCATGGATTGAGAGAGCTGTTGCTCTCAATTGTAACGAGGTATCCCTTATGTGAAGATGTGCATAAGGGATACCTCGTAATATTGGAGAAAGTTCGAGAAGGGCATGAACGTTCTGAGATGTACCGGTCAGACCTCTCGACTTCCACTGGTGAGTTCGCGGTACAAATCCCGGGACGATCCACGTGGTTGGCCAAAGCGGGTTCACGGCAGGTTTAATCCCTTATCTCTGCCTCCCATTCCACTACTACCCCACGATCATTGACATGACGTCATAATCACTAGTCCCTGAAAATCATTTTTCATTCCAGATGTTGCTAGAAGCTCAGGAACTGACAAAATATTAATTGATCCCGATTGATTCATAAATTAATGATTCAGAGCCTAACAACTGCTATTGTTATTAGTCCCTTGATGTAGTGAATGTTTTATCTCGGGAGATAGGTTGAGGTGATTCTTTACCCACTGCATGGTGAGGATACGGCGTGGACTTACACGTCGATTTGCGTCCCCCTCCTGGCATTCCCACCCGTCCCAACCACAGCCGGGGACACCTCCAGAGCCGGGACAAGTTTTAAACGCCCGACTGCACTCCCGACATGTGTGGTAGTGAAACGCATGTAAGTGTATCCTGACCCATTTGTTAGGGCACTGCTAAAGAATTCACCTGGTGTTGATCCAAGAAACCTCGGAAAACTACCGATCGGACGAGACAGACGCTAAAATTCCCCTCGAAGCAGCGGCTCAATTCGCCGTATCTATAGCTAGTGTCGAAAATTCGGCAACTTCGGACTTCGAACCCCATACCCTCCCGGTTAGAGTTGCTGCAGATACAGATGCGATATTGTTCTGAGCTAAACTCGACAGGTAAAGACGTCCGAGAAGGATCTAAGGTCCACCAAAGAACGGTACATCAGAGCACGCATGCATCCAGTAATGGAGCTACATGGGGCTTGGTCATTTCAATTACCCCGCTAATTTACGAGTGGAGTCTTTAAACGGATTTCTCGACTGAGATGACTCACGAAGAGAGACCAGTCGGAGGCTTAGAGCTTATCTTGGCTGGGGACCATACCCGCTACCCGCAAGCCAACGTGGAAGTCGGCGCCAGAGCTAAAGTTCCACCCGACGACCTCCCGGCCACAGCATGCACTACACACAAGAGGGAAATGGCCATAGTCAGGCGCGGATCCACGGGGAGGGAAATGAGGGAAATTTCCCCTCCCAAAATGTTTCAGTAACTATTAATTTTAATTTGTCCCGAAACTTTCAAGCAAAAATATTTTCGTATAAACATTAAAACAAATAACAATGTATCGCATGATGAGCTGAGTTGAGCCTGCCTCATTCTACATAATCTTTAATATGACACATTCAACCAAAACATATTGAATAAAAAAATTTCCCCTCCCAAAATTCGTTTCTGGATCCGCCCCTGGCCATAGTACATAGCTGAAAACAACACTCTGACAATTGCAGCACAGTTTTCCGGCTTCGCTATCGTTCTCCTGCCATCACCTGTCGTTCACCAGGGGCGTGCCTCGCGCCCACACAACAGAGTGCCTCACACCATCCGTCGGGCCCTGGTGTGAGCGCACGGGTCCGGCGAAAGGGCTCTGTGCATTGTTTCCCCGCGCTTGGCGCCGCCGCTGCCGCCACAGCGCTTCGCGGCGCGCGCGTCAGCTCTTCTTTAGCGGGCAACATGGCGCCGCTCTGCCACCATCACTCGCCCCGCCCCCCAACCCCGCCCCCGTGTCCCGCCCCACCCCGCCATGCCCTCGCCACCCGCCCTGCGGTGCGGCGTCACGAGCGATTTGAAAGACGAGGGTCGACGGACGCACCCGCGGTCGGGCAGTGGGTGCGTCTACGGAACGCCAGGTGGCGTCTCCGTCCGGGAGGTCCTAGGTCCCTAAAGTCAGAGGCGTATCTAGGTATTCAGGCGCCCATGGCATGCATAGAATTTGCGCCCCTGTAGCGATGCTTGAAATGAAGATGGTTGTTATTGGTTTTAACGGGTATACTGTAAATAGCGCCCCTTGTGAGTGGCGTCCCATGGCACGTGCCATGCCTGCCATACCGCAGATACGCCACTGCCTAAAGTGGAAGGGTCTACGTCTCTAGCCTCGTCCTCGAAGGTGGAAGGATTTTTGACACTAGCTACACAGCTATACTTCGATTCTCAGCTATACAATGGCACTTGACGTTTAATCAGCTGATACGGTGTCATCCAGTCGGGAGTTGTACGTCACCATAGTGACGTCACTTTAGTGATTCAAGCTCCCGATTGGATGACACCGTAACAGCTGACTTTCGTCAAGTGCCAGCTACTAGTTTTTCCCTGTTTTTTTTTCGAACAGTACCAGGCGAATGCGGATGCAGCACCCTAACAAACGGGCTGAGAACCGCGCGCGAACTTTCCTTCCTCTTCATTTGTTCTGTCCTCACCCCTTACTTATACAGACTTACACTTGCAAGCATTACATGACCACATATGTCAGGAGACCAGAACGGGGCTGAGAGCTTGTGCCGGCTGGAGTGGTGCTTTGCTGGGACAGAAATCTGGATGAGGAAATTTGCCATCTGTTAAAATAGGTACTACACTAAGGAACTAATGAACCTGGAAGTTGGCGCTACCGGAAAAACAAAATATCAAGTCAATAGTCCATGGCCCTCTATTAACTATTAACTGTCAACATAAGTCTGTCACCTTTCACGGCAACAATAATTTAAACAAAATTATAGTAGAGCGGACATTTTTCAAACTGGATAAAAGTTTGTACGATATTTGTATTTTTACAATACTCGTATCAAACTCGTCATAACAGCCTGCTTGATAATTTTCCTCTCTCATATTGTAATATCTTCCCGTGTTTCGCAAATTACTATTATGTTAATAGGTAGTAAAATAGTATTTTATTGATGAATGAATAAAACTGCTTATTCGTTTAAAGGCTCTGTTCTATTGTGGCTCCTGAAAAATTAACTTCATTCTTTTATCCATTTCTGGTTTGTATCCCCTTTAATTTCGTTGTACTTAGCAACACGGAAGATTTATTGTCAAACATTTTTTAAATATCTAATTCACTGCTTATGTTTAATTTTGGACGTTAATAAATGCATTTATTAAAAATTAATATTTAGTTTACATGAATACATAATATAAGGTATATATTTTTAACCTTCTTGTTTTTATTGACCGAAGATCAAATGAAAATACGACTTTTATAAGTAAGTAAATATCATTCACATGCGACAATTAGCACATTCTGTTTCTCCAGACACCTCCGGAACTCGATTTCTGTGCTCACGAATTTTAGTTTTTCGAATTTTAACCTCTTGTGCCAACAACGTTAAGCTAACGTTTTCAAATAAGCAATGGTGTACTTAAAAGCACATGCACCTCCTAAAAATTTGAAGAAACAATGCTGAATTAAAATGATCTTAATATCTACACCTTTTTTAAACTTTTGTTTTTCTCTAAAAATATAAATATTATATTTACAGCGGTTTATGAACAAATTGAAATCGCTCTTTGTCATCACTCGAGCTGTCAGAAAAGGAAACTTTTTAAACTTAAAACTAGTGGTGATACAACACCACAGACTTTCTTGTATTACTTCTAAATTTGCAATTTTCAAAAATTCAGAGAGTTGAGCGAAAATGAGACCCGCGCCATTTTAAGCATCCTTTCTTCTACCCGTAGATATTTTTAAATAAAAAAATTTGAGAGGATTTTAAGAAAAACTATTATTTTTTAAAAAATGCCTATATTTAGCGCTAAATTTCTCGAAAACTACTCATTTAAAGATCGTCTTTAAGGAACAGATTTCATTAAGGAAGAAAATCTTTATCTTCAATATTATAGATGTAGGAAGACGCCCCAAAACATTGCACTTGTGCAATTGTCGAACATTTCTACGAACATGAGAACTCCACCATTCTCTAAAGCGTCCTTTCAGCTATTCAAAGACAAAGTTGCCGGCTCCCTGTGGCTGGGAGTCCAACCTCGGGCACTTCACCAGTTACCATAACGTTAAACCCAATAGTGGTCGCTAATAACCTAGATGTTGATGAGACTTTAAATTTAAAAAAAAAGTTAGATTAAAAAAATAGTGTTTTTTTAGAAAATTTTGAAGCTTCGTATTACAAAGTACCGTCAAGAATCAAAATATTCGTTAAAAACTCCGAAAGGCTCGAGTTCATTCAGATGGATTAGGGAATATCAATGTTGACGAAAATCGCCCGAACTAGCGTTGAAGGCAGAGCGACGGACAGCCAGCCAGCCAGCCTGACAGACAGATGTTCATGGATGTCAATATGTTTTTCCGTATCAAGGACCCACTAAAGAAGGACTCCGGCTACACTATGTGTTAGAGATATTTTTTCTATATTTAACAACAGGATTTATCCTCTTTTTCGTTATCTGAGCCCGGTAATAAGAGTGTTTCGGGCGAAAATTTGCCGTTCTCTTGTTCACGTTTACATAACTTTCTCCTCTTATGAAGTACCGTCGTAAAGGGCGAGCAAATAAAAACAAAAGGACATGTTCAGTTCAACGTCATGATTGCACCCACTGTGTTCCGCTGTCGGGCAACCCCCGGGTCTGCCATCTGGGTGCGTGCCGGCAGGGCCGCCCTGTGTGTGGTGCAGAGCCCTGCTGGGTTGGCACAAAGCTTTTTTTCTCGTCTTTTTTTTGTCAGCTTGCACCTCGCCCCCTAGCCCTCCAATTCACATTTTCACTCCTCCTGCCGGTCTCTCCCACCCTTGCTAGGGCACTCGACAAGCGCCTGTTGCGATAATACTAGAGCGGAATGAAATGTGCTGAATTAATTGAGAATTCAATGTTTCACTTCGAACGAATGGAGCGGGTGAATTTGAGTTATGTTTTATTGAAAGCGACTGGATCGCACGTAATGGTGCGTATGCGGTGATGGGTGGTTCCGTTTGCGGGATTCAAAACACCGGGAGAGTTGTACGCGCGACACTTTTCAAAACTTATAATAGCGGTAGAGCTAAACTCGTTCTTGCCAGTAAATGCAGGTTTTTTAAAAAAAATCTAGTTTGGTACATAAAAATCAGAACATGAATATTATTGGGTCTACCACGGTTGTACATCGTGGACGCAAGGAAAAGTGACACATCTAAAAATGTTATTTTGCAGGAGTACGATTTTATTTCTAGCGCATCGCGGCTAAATACAAAATGTTTTTACTGTATAACGGCTGTCTTGAGAACTGTCGTATGTACGATTCCTAGTAAAAAAAGACTCTGAACCTTTTTTTAATTACAATGATAGGTTTTGACGTTTCTCACTTTCTTCGACACCGATGATGCTCCCAGAATGCTCCATACTCTGGGAGGGAGGATTCCATTAAAAAAAAGCCTGTTCTATTATAGATTCTGCCTGTTCTATTATAGAAGTCTTTAAGGGATTTTAAAAATTACTCTGTAGCTTATCAGATTTTATTTTTTGATCACTTGCACGTTGATTGACCTTAATAATTAGGGTCAAACAAATTACTATAAACTTTGATTGAAATAGTAATCACAGAATGTAAATATACTGTTTATTATTGTGAAAATTTGTGGAAATGAGAGGAAATAGTAAGTTGGGTTTCGTAGCATGTCAGGAAGGAAAAAACGTAAGGTCTGAATCTGTCTTTGGGGAATCGGGATTGTACGACGAAATATGTAGGACTTCGTAAATTGTCTTTCCCTAGAGATTTTGATGTCCCCTGCTTGAAAAGCAGTGATTTGCTACTACAAAGAACCCAATTTATTCTGGTCTAAGGTGCCTCACTAACAATTTCCACACTTCAAAGTTTCCAAATTAAAGAAATTGAAAAAGATTACTCTCCCAAGAGCACTGATAGGATGTTCAGATTGTACTACGTAAGCGAAGATGATCTTCTCTTTAATTATCAATTCGTTTCCTTCCCCTCTATAAGGGATTTTCGGTCGCCTCCTTTGGAGAACATTCTGAATTCGCATCCTGCCGGGAGGCCATAGTTCAGGTGTTCTTTTCACCACAGGCAGAAACCAATTTTTCTGAAGACACGCAGTCATTCACAATTTTTACGTTTCACGACAACGCTTTTAACGTCTTGCAAAAACTTCCTGTTCTCATTAATCTGGGTAGTGCTCTCCGGGCTGCTGGAACCACATTCTAGGAAACCGTTTTCCCTCTCACATTCACAATTTGTATACAGCTCTTTCAAGCTCATTTGTTTGCGTTTCGGGAGATGAAACATCGCCACGCGTGTCACTTTCGCCGAAAACATTGTCGGTCGCTCATAAAGTACTCTCATTTTTTGCGCGCTTTTCCTGCGACCCGCTAAATAATGTACAGCGCCTACTCAGGCATTAGTACCCGAAGCGGCGACGACGGCGCATCCGCTGTACACGCACCGTTGCGCTGCTCTTCGTCTGTCGCACAGTGGGTCGAAAACGGCGAAAATACTAGACAAATCTATAGAAATTATCTTGGAGTGCCTGTGTGTGATGTAAAATACTTATTATTATTATTCCTCTATATCACGACTAAAGATGTTATGTGTCGGCTGAATATAAAATCTACTCCAGGTTGCAAACAGCTACCTAAGGAGAAGATCTAGGTACTGTCGGTGCCTCGACAATACTTTGGACAAAATGTGGGCTGTTCCAAATAAAGCGATTTCTTGCACTTACCAGTATTTTGAATTACCTGGGAATTTACACACGTGTTTACACAAATTTTGCGGAACAAATCCCACAGCTCTGATGACTATCGGTACGACCTGTGCATTTACGCCCCAGATTCGGCTGATCTCGATTTCCAAACTCTTCTTTTAACACGTTTCTCTGCCTTCTAGGTAACGACGTTTTGATCGCAAGGCACAGCAACATCGACAAGTAGACACGATTTTTTCTCCAAACCCCGAATAACTATATCCAGTTTGTTTGCCGCTATCGTGCGATCAGTTTGGATTTTTTGGACGTACAATATTGTTCACAATCCAACAGACGTCACCGGTTTTGTTGTGGTATTATTATTATTATTATTATTATTATTATTATTATTATTTAGCACAGTATATTCTTGTAAGGACAAATGCCTCCTGATACAGAGAAAAATAATAGCCATTTCCTGCTAAGGAGTGGTTAAATTGAACAATTAAAGTTCAAACAACACAATTTTTAGTCACAGTTCATTGTTATTTGTCCAAGTGGTTCGTCGTAATCCAGAGATTTCCTCATTTATTCTTCTTGCGTTCTTGTCTTGTTTTCTTGTGTTCTTCAGTAAACTTGTATTATTTTGTCTTTCGCGTTTTCCAGATGGTTTAGTTTTGAGCAAATTGTGGCACAAGTGCTACCTGCTGCCTTGTTTATTTCAACTGATCAACTTGTCCTTGATCTTCCTCTGTTCCTCCAACCTTTTCTTGTACACCGTGCTTGTTGCATACAAGTGACCATCTGTCTTCGTGTAATCTCGTAAGATGTGCAGCCCAGCGCCATTTCGTTACGAGTGCTTGGGTCACTGCATCAGATATTTTTTGCTCTTTTAACTCACTCTATATTCTGAATTCATTTCAAAATAACTTATTTTTTAAAATCTTATATGCTTATATAGATGTTACAAAAAAATTCCCTATTTTTATGGTTTCTGTTTGTTTCTCTCTCCGAGGGTAATCTGTACAATGACTGAATCGGTTTTAGTGCAGCTTTGACTGAAATAATTTGTATGATCTCTCATAACTTATATTACTTCTTTCAAAGTATTTTCTGCTATATAAAGGAGAATATTAGTTATTTTTACACATCTATATCTTTGTTTCAATCTTTGTGACAATCTTACACCTGTAATTCAAAACAACAACAACAACAACAACAACAAAAAAAAAGAAATGTCTACCTCAGGTTTTGTAAATATTACTCCTAATCGCCTTCCCTACCTCTTATAACAAAATGTTTGTGCGCACGTATTTATGCGAATGTTTAAAAAAGGATGAGGAAGTACATCAAAGTACTCATACATTAAACGTTTCCTAAGATCCATAAAATTTCCTCTTTCGTAAATGGTTTTAAAGTAATTCCAATATTGTCATTACGCTTTGAGTAATTTTAAGGTAAAATTGTTATTGGAATTTTTCAAAAGAGTATGCAACAATGGATAACGATCAATTTGCAGCTACCTGTAGCAATAATGATGATATCAACATTGATCGATGTGAACATGGCAGGGTAGGTCAGGCTGGGGCGGAACTAAGCGAAGCAGGGCAAGGCGAGGAAGATGGGAATAAGGATGGGTTTGGGTAGTGCGAGGCAGAGCAGGGAAGGTCAGGCAGGAAATACACTTTACAGAGTGTAGCAAAACCGCCCGCCCCGCTGAACTTTTAGGAAACATCTCGAAGGAAGGGGCTATTCACATTACAATTGCGCCGCCTACGCGTCCAACACCACCGCGCACCCCAACCGTCTTTAATTTTTTTAAAGAATTGAAGCTTACACTACCTTCCATTCACTCCCACATTTCAACAGATGACAGAACATACAAGTGGGAAAGGCGTGTTGTGACAATAGAATTCATTCTTTTTCCTGGCTAATAAAAAAAAATGTGATAAATAACCCGGCAACGCATGTACTTCAGCTAGAAAATAAATAAATAAATAAAAACTTGTATCAAATTTGTTCGCCTATACAACTCGCGTGAATCATCATTTTAGTAAAGAGCAAAGAAGTGGGTTGTACTTACACATGTCTAAAACAAAGTTACCACGATTAAAGCTTGGTATTACGTTTTCCATCTCTTCTTTCCAAACGGGATTCTCTTGAACCATCCAGAAGCCGGTATCATATTAATGGATTCCTGGAATCTGACATTGGCAGAACGCGAGGCGCTTTGCGGCAACACATCGCAAAGGAAAGCAAAGAGCAAACATCAAAACACAGGCGGGTTTATTATTGTTGTTATTATTATAATTATATTAGAGCAAAGGCATTTTGTACTGCTCTATGCTACATATCTCATGATTTTCAATTGCGACATAACGTCATAATGTTTATTAAAACAAATAAGTGGAACAATAAGAAATAAAACGAAGAAAATTAAATTATAATAAATGATTGATAATTTTTAAGAATCAATTCTTGAAACTTTCAAAAGATGATTTGGAATGTGACGGCAGACATCGTCGCAATAAGCTTTTATATAAAACCTACGCTTTCATAAGCTTGTTCACAAACACAAGTTAGCGATTGAATTACATTGATACAAGGTAATATAATTATACACAAACGCGCCGTGTAATATACCGAACTCATTTTAATTCTATGTTGAACAAACAAAAAAATTCCTTCCCCTCTGTATTCCGCCTGTTTTCAACAAATTTCATTGATATTAGAATTCTCACTCATAGTCCTGAGAGACACTTGCACTTCATGAACTATAAATCTTTCGCTAGGGCAGGTTTTTAGTATGCGATTTTGTTTGTGTTATATTCTTCTATTCATTGTTTTAAACGTTCGTTGCTCCCATCCCAAGAACGTGTCATTAGCTGAATGATCCTACTTCTTGTAATATTTTGTTGCTCCATAGTATTAATACTAACTGTTTCTAATGCTTATCTGCAAGAAGCACTCACTCTACTACTGCAAAAGGTGTGCCACTGAATAATTACTCTGAAAGTTCACGTATGCCTATTAATATTTGACATATTAGTCATAAATAAAGTAATCATGACACAGAATAAAAACTGTTTATTCTCTCATAACAATGAGCACCTTCTGCTCCAAATGCCGCCTTCGTGGTTATACATTTTGACTCAAAAATGAAATCCGATTTTCTGCTATGGTACTACTAATTACAGTCGTCTTTAAAATTTTATTGTACAATTATTTTCTTTCTATTACCACGGATGCAGCCCATGGTTCAAAAATCATAGACATTGCTCGTTAGTAAAGTGCGAAACAGAGAAACGTAAGTTGAAAAACCTCAATCATACACCAAACTTATTCAAAGCTTTTCTACAATTCTACTATTTACTATACATTTACGCTTTTTCTGCAATGAGGTGTTCAGCCATGACTCACTTTCTACGTTACATGCTAGTTTCACGTGAGCTTCAAGGACTCTTTACGATTTTTTTCTGCTTTTAAACTATCAATTTTTACAATACATTCAAACAACGTGACGATTGTAATCTACAAAAGATTATATCAAATTTATTTAAATTAAAGGAAATATGTTTATTTCATTTGATTATAATGGGTATATAAGGGCATCAAGTGTTTCCTGTTGGTGTGTATGCGACGGCGATGATGACGGTAACATTCCTGATAATGATAATAATAAATGCAGTTAGTAATGCTGATGGCAATTTCGGGGCATTCGCCCACTGTTCTTTCCGTGACGCCCAGCGTGACGACACGCGCACGTTCTCCTTCTCCCTCTCTCACATTCCCTCCCTCTCTCTCTCCCTTCCTCTTCCTCTCTCCGGCGCCCGCGTTAATAATAGTGGCGCTCTCTCGCATTAATATTACACGGAGGCTATGCATAATGTATTCGCGCGCCGTGAATTATTAAAGCGGGCGCGTTTTTAAAACGACAAGTATTAGCGGCGCATAATATACGCGCGCGTTCCGCTTCAACAGTCGTTCGTCACCCGCGGCGCCGCGCCGCGCGTCCCTCGGGAGGGGGTCGCTCCCCCCTGCCCCCTCCTGGCCACCCCACGAGCCACCTCGGCAGATGGGGCGTGCCGCAGGGGCGCATTTCGGGTCTCCCCGGGCCACCGGCGGAAGTGGGCCTTCAGTGCTAGGTTCGGCCTAGTGGGAGATGTCGCGTGTGCTGCGAATATTTCCCCTCTGTTGAAATTGTCTTTCTGTGATATTTTAATGTTTACATTGGTGAATTGGAGGGTTTAAAGAAGTGGAGCATATTCAGATATTGAGAACAATAAAGGTATTTTTTTAATATTAACTTTTTTATTTCTTGTATATTGTTTTTAATTTTCTGTAGCAATTTTGTATTATTCATTTAATAATTTCTTATGTAAATTGTCCGTGAACAGTTCGTATTACTTCTTTCCCGAAATCCGTGCGGGAGACCCGGCGGGACGGTAGACGAAGCGCGGTGCAGTGGAAGGGTGGGAGAACGAATGGTCAGCGGGGCGAAAGAGTGGGAAATCCGATTGGCGGATGAAAGCAATGGCCACAAAACGGATGGCCTTCCAGGTGGGAAGTTGGCACGAAACGAACTCATCGAGGCGGTCTGAACGCACATTGCACTTTTCGAGCTTTCAAAAAACTACATAAATTTGTCTCCCAGGAGAAGGTTGGGCGGGCGAGAGGGAACACACGGAACACTCGCGAGAAGGTGAATGAGAGGGAGATGAGTGGGCGGGCGAGAGGGTGGAAGGGCAGAGAGGCGAGAGATTGAACGACAGAATGGGTGGGCAGGAGAGAAGTCGACGGAGTGGGCGTCAAACGAAAATGGGTGAGATGGGAATCTGGGCGTGGAACTCGGCGTCTCATCGGGTTTACCCATCGTCGTCTCCAACTGTTGTGACCGATTCAGCAGTGTCTACGCACCATCGCTTCGCGTCTGCCTTGTATTTTTATTGATTGAATACATAGTGATTCTGGGTGGATTAACGGTGATGGTCATTATTCCCGTAAGTATAGTGTATAAATTTTCTTCGGGTGGTGGCGTTGATATTCCTCCGCTGGATGGTGAGATGTGGCGCCGACCTTCATGACTAGAGGAATATCCTCCACCAGGTATCTCTCACCAGTGGTACACCGCCCAACAACAAGCTCAATGGTCCTAACTGCTCTCCCAGGGTGTGTGGTAGGGTTGTGTATGTGAGTGTAAGTTCAAGTTGTAAGGGGTGAGGTCAGGGAAGAGGAAGGAAAGATAGAACGCGGTCCGTGGCCCATTTGTGAAGGTAGTGATCCGGCATTCGCCTGCATGTTGTTCGGAGAAACCACACAAAACGTCCGGTCTGGGCAGCCGGCTGCTAGAATTCTCCTCCTGAGCCCATCTAAGCCGATCTTAGGCAGATGAGTTGGGGAGGATGGGGAGGGAAGGGTGCGGTGGCGGAGGCGGGCGTTGGGCGGCATCGCGCGTCCAGATTATGAGAGCTGCGGTTGCAGCCCTCGGCGGAGCAGGTCTCCTCCCTCCCTCTCCCGCCCCTTCCGCCTCGCCATCCCTCTTCTCTGGGCGCGCTGCGTCATTGTCCAACCTCCCGCTCGTCTCCGCCTCATAGGGAAGAGTACAGTCCTCAGTTTTCTGTGTCCGTCTTCTCACCATCTATCACGTCTGACTACATCGTAGCCACATTAGATTTTAAAATAAGTTCTTGCCAATATCATTTTTGTACCATGTTTTAGGACCTCTTTTGCTCTCGAATTTCCAAGTTCGCGCCAAGGCTGTTACTTTCAATCTAAGAGACTAATGTAAAATAACATTGTATGTGTTAATGGCGTAATTTTCAACACAGTATTACGTGAAAGATGGTGTAAGAAATTTCTTGCATTCAGAAATGGGACCTTCGTTCATGAAGAGCAGTTGGGTGCGAGGTGAATAGTCACACAAATAATCTTTGCACTCGGCTGAAGTCACGGAGGACGGAGAAGGATTCACTCAATGTCATCTCAAATACATCGCCTTCTCAGATTTTCGAAAGGCATTCTCGACAGACAAACCTTTACATGTCGGGCCAGAAAGCACCCAAGAAAACCAGTGAAATAAATTATTAAGCAGGCACAACGCACTTGTGAACGATTTTAATCTCCTAAGCTTGCGTTGACCTACCGGATGTTTTCTGAACAGCGATAGCAGAGAAGGATCTACTCCGTAAGCGCAGTGTCCCCCTGCTTGTATGTCTCGCTCTAACGACTAACGGTCGTTGAGTACACAGATATCTCGTACGAACTCACCCAGTGACGCGAATTGCATCACCATTTGACGTGACAACCAATACTTCGAGAAAATACTGAATCAATCGCGCCTGCAATCGTGAGGTTAGAATAATTGTAGATTGCAGGGAAACGAATATGGAAAACCGTGAATTGTAGGTGTCGCTGGCTGCTTGTTATTTCTTTCTGATTCTTGGCCGTGTGCCGCCTCCGCTCCCGCCGCCACCTCTCTGCTTCTCAACGACCTAACTCGCGAGCCGCGGTTTCGTTGGACAAGAACTCAGTGAGGTAGTTCAGGAGACATTGTAACGGTAACGTTACAGAGATGCATTTCTGCTCTGATCCGTTCCCGTTCACTTAGAACTATTGATGTGGCGGCAGAAATACTAGCAATCATTCCCTCTATGGAAATGATTTATGATGTACTAACAATATTAATGGTAGTGTACAGTTATGGTCAGATATCTACCAAACGTTGTTGGGGTGAAGTGATATTTGATGCGTCAGGAGAGATCCATGGGGCGAGATCCATGGCGCGAGATCCATGGGGCGAGATCCATGGAGTGAGATCCATGGAGTGAGATCCATGGGGCGAGATCCATGGAGTGAGTTCCATGGGGCGAGATCCATGGGGCGAGATCCATGGGGCGAGATCCATGGAGAGAGATCCATGGGGCGAGATCCAGGGAAACTATATCTATGGGAGTGAGATAAACGGCGCATGATTCAGTGGGGGGACGAGATCCATGGGAGCGTATCCATAGAGCAAAAGCCTTGAGTTGAACCTTTGGGCAGAAATCATTGGGACGAGATGGTGAGGAAGCCCACTGCGACAAGACACAGGCGGCCCTTTCTCTCGCGCGGCCGCGGCGCGCCGCTCCCTTTGCGTGGCCTAATCCCGGGGGCCTTGCTCCATCCGCCCGGCGCCCGACGGCGGCCTCTCGGGCACGCGACCGCCCCACCCCGCCCCGCCCCTCCCCTTTCCTTCCCTTCCCCCTCTCTCTCTCGCCCCTCCCTCCTCCAGGTCCTTTGGCGCTGTAGGCCCGGCTCCTAATAAAATAAATTAGTCGTGGAAAAGAATATTTTCGAAAGAGAATTGTTGTTAACTGTGATTTAACAAATGTCGCTGGAGGACATAAAATGGGGTTATTATTGCGATCTTGAACGTGCGTAGTCAAGAGATACAAGAATATGTTTTAACTTTTTCTATTTGATTGTTATTTGTCAGCTGAACACAGACAATTTGCTATTGTTTAATTTGTCACGTGGAAAGCTATTTTTCTAAGTTCCTTTGGTTTAAGAAGATAGTACGTACAAATGTATCCTAAGAGTAAACATTCACTGGGTCACTTTGCATTTTGAAAGTGCTAGGTCCAGTGTGCATAGATGAAAATTAATTTTTGCTTGTGCTTGTAGACTTATTTGGATGACCATTGGAACGAGAAGTAGGTAACTCCTGAACAGTCGATTACAAATATATTTTTCACTTAACATAACAATTTTTCACTTTCAGATATTTGCTTTCGTTATGGAATCATACGACAGGGATTTAATTCAGATCTACTGCAACGCGGAGTGAGCGTGGACGTTTGTCTTTGACCAACTTTCAATAAAATAAAGAGTTCATCTGAAATATATCTAAATTTGCAAGTAATAAATCCCTACCCCAAATGGTTTGGGGTATAAAGAGGCATTTGTGATAATACTGATGTTTTCTTCTCATTTTCATTCATGTTTGTCGAGTGATGGCTCATAGTGAACAAAGAGGAAAACTAATTGAAATTATTTTTAAGTAGTATTTGAGAAGTCAAAAGAACGGACATGACTTATCAGTTACGTAGATCACAAAAAAAAAAAAAAAAAAGACTTTTCTATCATGTTCATAACTAGAATTATCATTGTTGATACGCAGAATTCACAGAATACTTATTCCAAAAGTGTCCGTTTTGTGCTTAATTCGCTTGACCCTTCCTCTTGCGTTCGTAATTATCCAGTTAACTCGCCGAGACAATTGAGTTCGCTCTTTCTCCGTTTGACTCCGCCTGCGATGATCTCGCGGCGTGCGTTTCCCCGCGCGACGGGCAGGCGGGCGGAGGCGGTAGCATTGCCCTTCCGAGGGCCCTTCCGAGCGGCCCTTTTGTCTTTACAGCGCCCTTCGGCCGAGTGGCCTCTAAAGCAGCCCCCGAGCATATTCCCGGGACAAAGTGCCTGTTTGCGTCCGGAGGCTGCCTGTTCGCAGCGACTCATCCCGCCCGCCCGCCCCGCCCGCCGCGACCCCGCCACCGCCCCCGCCCTCGCCGTCGCCATCAGCGCGTCACCACCGCCGCCAAAGTCGCTTCCGCCTAGCTGTCAGCCGACGACGCTACCTCTGTTGCCTCACACACATAACATAGTAATTATTTGTAGTAACGGTATACTGCGATCTTCGTAACTTTGTCCCTGACAGAAATCAGCTGCTCACGGTTTCATCCAATCGGGAGCTTCGACGTCACCGTAGTGACGTCACTGTCGAGAAATATAAGCTTCGGATTGGATGGCAGCGAAACAGCTGATTCCTGTCAGGGACAAAGTTACGAAAATCGCAGTATAGTATCTTTCTGTCTGTACTTGCACAACAGCCTCTGACGGGGCCAAGGACATACAAGGCGTCCCGGCCTTGCGGCCATGGGTTAAGGGGTACGCGTGGTTAGCAATAGTAACGGTAGTAAATGAGAAAATATTAGGGAGGTTTTGCCACCTCGAACGGTAACTACTGTCGATGTTCTGCGCATGCGCAGATGCACCAAAGTGATGCAAAACTTGAACTGCGCAGTGAGCAGAAGATCGATTTGCTTAACGTTCGAGGTGGCAAAAACTCTCTATTGTCACCAAAATAATCGCAATAGGCAACTTCATCACTACAAGAAATTGTAACCGTCACCATCGCCACTGTTTTCTACATCAATACCATCACTGCCTCCATTGCCAGTGCCACCGCACTCGCTCAACAAAGCAACAGCAAAGTCACCTCCGCCATCCCTCTCAGACTCACCGTTTGCAGTTCTTCCGACAACACTATGTACACCATGGCCATCGTTATCACTTGGCCAGTACCTTAGTGTGCATCAGTGACAGACGTCAACACCACTACCGACTCAGCTATCACAGTCGTTGCCGACTAGCTACCAGCCAACGATGCTACCACTATTGTCACACGCTCGCACTCACACACACACACACAGTAAACATTTGATTGTCAGTAAGTACATGCGCAAATATTGTCACAACGATTATCGCAATCGGCGACGTCGCCATCCTCATCGATTGTCACTACCACATCACCACTGCAATTGTCACAGTTACCATTGCCAGCGACACCACACTCACTCCACAATGCAACCACAACGCTATTTTGGCCAGCTCTCTCAAAATGTCTGTCTACAGTTCTTCCCACAGCATGATATACTCCACCTTCATCGATACTGCTTTGATCTTATAGCTTTGCCCACGTCACTACCGGCACCAAATCACCATTCACAAACTCTTAGAAGACGTCTGTGAATAAGATCTAATCACTTGAGTGGTAGATGTAGTATTGACCAATAGATCGTACTTTATTTCTCAACGTTTTTATTTTATTAAAATCACAATTCGTAACTGAGTGAGGACGTAGGATTGAGCACAGCGTATCCAAGATTTAAGTTGATGTATCTCTTCAAGATAATAGATACGTTGTAAGTTATCAAAGGAAGATATAGTGGAAAAGTAAATGTTGTAAAAATAGTAAAAATAAGTATGTCGTGGAAACGAAACTATGATGTATTTGTCTGAACGTTCGAAAGTAATTTAACAGACAAAAATACTGCGTAATAGAGATAATGATGAGGGTGTGAATAATGACGAATTGGAATGGCGAAGAGGCAAGGAAAACGGAAACTCCCGCCAGGACCTTGCTTTGTCCACCGCAATTTCCACACGGATTGGCGCGGACGGAGAGGAGTTTTCCTGGGACACAGTTGTCGGCATGGAACAGGGCTGTCCAACTTAGAAGGGCTTATGGACCACTTATGAAAGTCTAGTTAAGCGACGGGCCGCACCGTAATTTAAGATTTTTTTACCCGAAACTACTGAGATTATATTGAAATATATATATATATATATATATATATATATATATACCGACTTCTATTCAACATACTTAATGATCAATGTATACACGAGAAAATGAATAATCATTAGATAAGATGAATAAAATAAGATGAATTGTGTAGTTGTGTAGTATTTGGTTGGTATAATAAAATTTTTCAAAGCAGTCGCAGGCCGCACAAGAAGATCCGGCGGGCCACCAATTGGAAAGCCCTGGCATGGAAGATGGTGTGGGCAGCGGAGTGTCCGGCGGGAGGTTCACGGGCGGCGGAGTCCGGAGAAGACGTGGGCGGTGAGGGGCGGCTGTCTCAGGGGCTGTGGACGCGGGAGACAAGATATGCGGTGAGGGCCGATTGGGGGACGACATGAACGGAGCGTGTGAGAGGAGGGGCGGAGAATTGGAGGGGGATGCACGAAGGCGATGAAGAATGTGCTTGTGTGATTGCACTGCAACGAAATGAAGTATTTAGACACCGGTTACTATGAAGTGGATCTTGGCGAATTATCTCGGTCGTTTGAGTTCGATATGCCAGAGTCGTTCAGACATGAGCTGATGAACAGAAATGGTCGTATCAAACGTCTTCTGACGATTCCTCTTCCGACGAATCCATACTGCCTCTTCCGACGGCATTATCCGAAAACCTCGACTAAGAGCTAATGATTTGCTCATTTGATTCTGACGGTTCCATTCATCCCAAATCAGCTACATAGTCAAGGCCATTTGCAATACATGTAGACGATCGTGAGCATGCTACTCGGATGATCAAAGATGAGCTGTAAAACTTTGGGAATATTCTACATCGGATAAAATATTCAGGTGTTTTGGGGATGACATAGGTCGGACAATTTCACTCTAACTCATCCCCCGAACGATCGATGTTTCGGGTACACGTTGACCGTAGCCAAAGTGGCATTAGCGGCGGCCAGCGAGTGTACAGCAGGTGGCGTAGGCGGGCTGCAGGAGGCAGTGCGAGTTGCGTTATGACGGCGGGAGGATTTGCGGCAGCGTCGAGAACACAGCGGCTGGAGTGAACGGTGTTGAGTGACGGTGACGGCGCGGCGCAGCGTACGTCGCGCGGCCTGCGACTGAACACACTGCGCGGCGGTGATGGTGAGTGAGAGCGTCGGTGACTTGGGTAGCGTGCGAGCTTGGCCGGTATCGATTGAGGTGGTGTATATCATGTTATGGGAAGAACTGTAGAGGGATATTTTGAGAGCGTTGGCATATATAGCTTTGTGATTGTCATTGTGGAGTGAAGTGTGGTGTTGCTGGCAATGGTGACTGTGACAAATGCGATGGTGATGTGGTAGTGACGATCGATGAGGATGGCGACGTCGCCGATTGCGATTATCGTAGTGACAATAGTACTTACTGACAATGAAACTGTTTACTGTGTGTGTGAGTACCAATAGTGGCTTGTTGGCTCGTAGGTAGTCGGCAGCGACTGTGATCTCTGAGCCGGTAGCGATGGTGACGTCTGTCATTGATACTCACAGAGGTACAGGTCAAGTGGGTGGAGTGCGAGCGGCGAGGAGCTGAATGGGGCGTGGTAGTCGCTATGGTAGACTGTGTGCAGCGGTGTGGCCGACGGAAGGGTCACGAGCGGTGGGGTGTAGAGTAGTAGCCCGCGTTTGAGAGGCGTCGTTGCGGGAGGCAAACGCGAGCTGCGGTCGAGGCTGAGTGCGAGGCAACCTAGACCAGGTGGTTGGAGGGACGGTGCATGAGAGGGTAGGGGTGGAGGGACGCTGGACGAACTCAAGTGAGGGAGGAGGTGTGGACACAGTACGAACCGGCGTGAAGGAAAATAGGCGTAGTGGGTGGCGTGAGCGTCTGCGCAGGAGGGGCTGTGGGAGGCACTGCGGAGCTGTGTGGCCGGCGGGAGTGATTCCGGCATGAGAGCGGCGTAGGTGAGCGTTGATGGACGGTGTCGTGGGGGGGGGGGAGGAGTGGCTGAAGTGCGAGCGGCGAAGAGTTGGATGGGGCATACTAATCTCCGTGGTTGTACTGTGAACAGCGGTGTGGGCGGCGGGAGAGTCAAGGGGTGGAGAAGTAGCCCGCGGTGGGGACGACGGTGCTGGAGTCAACGTAAGCTGCGGTCGGGGCTGAGTGCGAGGCCACATGGGCTGGACGGTTGGAGGAACGGAGCACGGAGGGATGGGAGAGGAATGGGCGAAGTTGATGAGGGCGGGGGTGTGGATACAGTGCGAACCGGCGTGTTAGCAAGTGTGTGCAGTGAGGAGGTGTAAGCGATGGCGTAGTCGGGTTGCAGGAGGCAGCGCGGGCAGCTGTGTGGCCAGAGGGAGTGGTTCCAGCAAGGGAGCGACTGCAGCGTACGTCGCGTGGCGGTGATAGTGAGTGTTGAGAGAGAGAGAGAGAGTTGCGGTGCTGTGAGAGAGCGTGGGGCGGGCAGGGAGCGGGGCAGGGGCGGGCAGGGGGCGCCAAAGGGGCGCAGAGGGGTGGGCAGGGGGCGGGCAGGTGGCGGGTCGGAGGCGGGCAGGGGGCGGGTAGGGGCGGGCAGGTGGCGGGGAAGGGGGCGGGCAAGGGGCGGGCAGGGGCGGGCAGTGGGAGGGCAGGGGACGGGCAGGGGAGGGAGTGTAGGGGGCGGGAGGCGGCGGGGCGGGCGGCTGCGGGGCGGGCGGCGGCGGGGCGGCGGCGGCGGGGCGGGCGCGGACGGGGCGGGCGGCGGTGCGACGGAGCGAACCTAGCTGGAAGCATGGTGAGCAGGGGGCGGGAAGGGGAAGCAGGGGGTGGGCAGCGGTGCAGTGGGTCGTAAGGGAGGGCAGGGGTTCGGGCGGCGACGCGGGCTGAGTGCCGGGCGGTGTGGGCGAAGCGGGAGTTGCCGAGACCCGGGGCAGCGGCGAGCGCTGTTTATCTGAGCGTCGTGCTGGGCGCGCTCGCGACGAAATCGGATTATTTCGCCCGAGACGAGGTTTTCAGCGTTTTATCTGCCCAGATTTGATCGCGAGCGCGGTCCCGCGGGTGTGGGGCGAGCTTTGTTACGGGCAGGGGGCGGCGGCGGCGGTGGCGGCGGCCCCGGCCTCGCGTTTTAGGGACACTTGTGCCGCGGTAGTCGTGATTTCCGTCCATTTTCGTGATGGATTCTGAAGCATGGACTAGCTCTCTGGGAAATTGGTTATTGAGTCGTAGGAACAAAAGCAAAACGTCGTCTGAGCGGGGCAACTGTGTCAGAGGAGGGAGATTTTCCCAGTGAGGGGAAAATATCCCCGGCAAATTGTTTTGGTATCTCGCTTGCCCATAGAACTTGATTTCTTCTTACCATTTGGTATTGATGTTAATATTGCTGTTTTCGTAATAAAGGAATATTCAAGATAAGTAAATTAATATTGGGTATTTCGTTCCCATGAAACTTAGGTCAGAAATAATTAGGTTATTTTGCAATAAAAATTTGAAAATGACAATAGGTGTGAGGAAATATGCTTACGTTAATATAATTAATAGCAAAGTAGCAAAATCACGAGCACAAGAAAGGTAAAAATGTTTCTTGAGTTGAGACTTTGTGAATTCTAAATAAAGCGAAACATTGAAAACATTTCAAATAAACGTCTGTCTAAATCATCGATTTCGAAATTGAAAAGTGATGTGAATAAAGAGTGAACAATAGTCTATGAACATTGAAGACTTCTTGTAATATTTATTAATGAAATGAAATTCAGATTAAATTGTAATGAGAAATTTTGTATTAATTGTCGCGTACTAACCAAGAACATAATTCTAAAATTCGGTTCTTATGATTAGGAGTTATGTTAGAATAGTGAATACATCGATTTAAGCAAAATCTGAACCATGTCTATCGTTTAGTAACGACATCCAGTCTCGACTAACATACTACTGTCTCTCATTGGGCATCACGAGGCTCGTAACTGCTCAGTTTCAACAGAGTTTCAACATACGCAAAGTTATACTCTTCTGAACTTGAATCGTGGCTATTCCCAGCATCCAGTATCCGTGTGGATCTGTTTCCGGCTCGATCGCTGCTATCCGGGAGTGCGGCGTTTCTGGCAATGCGAGCGCCACGCGCGACTTGCCCTGCGAGTTCGCAACTTGCCGGGGCAGGTGGTCGCCGCCGCGGCGCGCCGGGCGGCGGGCGGCCGGCTTCTCTGGGATTACGGGGCTGTCCGGAGGCGACGGCTTCCCGCTGGGCGGAGGAGGGCGGCCGCTGTCGCCCGCGGGCGACGGACGCGACCGCCCACCGCCGCTCGGCTCGCCCAGGGCGACGACGCAAGGGACGATCGGAGGCGATCCGTGGGCGTGGCGAGCGACGCTGTTTATTATCACCGGTGTGACGTATACAACCGACCACTGTGACGTGTCTTGCCGCCCCCTGGCGGGACCTGCGCTCTTTCTACTTCCTGGCTCAGCCTAAACCCATCTTAGACACGCCCCCTTCCTGCACAACCTAATGGTGTCTATTTGTGGATTCCATAGACAAAGGCCCATCCTGTCTGTTATGTATGCAAGCGTCACTGTGCCACACCGGGCTCGTTTAGTGCCCGGATCCTGAATCGCGTAAGTAGGGTGCATGTTGTATTTTTTGAGCTGGCGGTGTTCTTGCCCCTGCCACTGGAACATGAAATCCGGCGCTGACCTATACGACGGCTGTAGATTTCCCCTCAAGGTATTTCCCCTTTTGAGACACCCCCTTCCAGATGGGTTAATCTCTAAGCTCCTGAATGGTCTCCTGATACGTGTTGTAGTATAGTGTATGTAACTCACACGCTTACATGATGTAAGTTCAGGAGAGAGGGGGCAAAAGATTAGGTTGGAAAGATTGCCAGCTGTCTGGTCGTTTGTGAAGGTAATGCTCCGATATTCCGCTGGTATTGATCGAAGAAACTACGGAAAACTACCGACTAGAACAGTCGGACGCTAGAAATCTCTCGAGACGGTGGTTAAATTTGAGTCAGCTAGGTAGCGATTATAGAAATATGCCACCGTCGGACCTCGAACCCTAGAACCTCGTGATCAACAATTTTACTCACTTAAGAAGACACCGATGAGTGTTCAATGGCAGTTGGTAGCGGATTCGCGTTCGTCCTAACACGTCTCGTTACGACCGAACACTTTTAACACTCACTAGAACGCAGGCTCCAATTGCACTGCGTCCGTCCGAAGAATACTGGCGAACATCGCCGAAGTTGTAAGTTGCCAGAACAGTAATAAACGAGCTTGAATAATTCGGCTGAACTCAGCAATTCAACGTGGACGTAGAGAAACTTGGTTCGTTATTTTATTAACGAGAAGCTTCGTGGAAGTCTTCCTACTCAAGTTTCCACAACGGGAACATCTCCAAGAAATTATGACATTAAATTCTCAAAGGAGAAGGTGAAGCGTGTTTTAAACGTAATTTGTTTTTAAGTTTTACTTCGTGAACGTATATCACTTATTCCTATAATCTTTTAGACATTTACATTCAGTAACATGTGAACATGAGGGTTTATGTACTTTTCTGTAACTGTTTCTTTGGTCTAATTTAAATAATTCTTACTACTCTTTAGATTTCAAAGTCAACGGAGGAAGCATATTGAATGTTATTTATTTCTCGGGTCTTGACTTGATTTTCGAAAATAGACTTAATATTTAACTAATGTGTTATTGATAAGTTCTGTTTGCAAGCACTTACAAACCTAAATAGATTGTAACTATAAATTATAAACCTTTTATCATTCGAAGCCCAGCACATCGAACAAAAAACACGTGAAAATTATTAAAATTGTTACATAATCAAACTTCAGAATCCACAAGTGTACATGAAGGGATGAATATATCTTTCCTGTAAATATGAACATAAATCAAAGGGTAATAGTTGGGTGACTGGATACAAACTATACGTACGCATTTATAAAGATGCTAACTTACTGATCAGGTACGTTTGTCGTAAATTATATTTGAAGAAGAAACTCTCGTAGTCGTTGTCATAATGCATGAACTCAGATTAGGATTTGCACCATCTTTATATGACAGCTGTAATCCGAGGGTTACGATTCCGTACTTTACTAATATCATTTGGTCTATATTTTCAAATCTGATCCCTAATTCGATACTAGAGATGAAAAGATTTTAATGAAAAATTCAATATTAATTCAGTATTTTCAGCCAAATTTCTTCGGTCTACAGTAGTGTTGCAGCAGGTGTAACTGTTGATGGAGGCGGTTGACATACTGGTTTACGACGGTTGTTGACCAGTTGGTGACGGAGGCAGTCGACGTGTGTGTTGTCGGAGACGATGGCAAACACCGATATTGTTGGATGATAAAAACAAATATGTGATTTCCCTGCGAATTGGGTAGAACATAAAAGTGACAGTAAAGGCAGAACAAGGATATCTTTAACGAACTTTTAGGAGACGCTTGTGAATCCTCTAGGAAATGTTGCATATCTGCGTTGCTCTCAAATGTCACACTGATTTACCTACATTCTCAGAAACTTACCCGCTTGCTCGCTTCCTTTGTCTCTAAGCCATTTGTTCTCTAATTCCTGATTCTCTTTTCTCCTCTGACGTATTTTGTTTCTCTTGCACAATGCGTCCCCTGCCTTTTCCTGTGGACCAGGAGAGAGGGTTGGGTTTTGAGGACTGGATTCGAGGGCGGCCATCCACCACGTGGTGAAGGGTGCTGTGCTGTGCTGGTCGTTGGGTGGTTGGCTGGAAGGGGGCGTTGGGTGGGTGGCCGCGGGCGGGGGTCGGAGTTGTGGGTCCCGCGGGCAGGTGCTGAGCCTCGCCTGAGCCGTTTCCGCGAAGAGCCGAGTTGGCGGCGGCCTGCAGGGCCGGAACGCCCTGGGCTGGCCTTGACCCGCCCGCTCCCCTCCACCCTATTCTGACTATTATCCACTCTGCTTTCCCCAATTCCCTCTTCTCGACCCTTCTCCTTCCGCCTCTTTTCCTCTTCGCCCCTCACATCTCTCTCCGAAATTCCTCCATTTCTCCAGCCCCTTCCCCTCCCTCACCGTCCTTTTCTGTCATTTCCTGGCCTCCGTTTTTCTCTGGCTCTTTCCTGCTCTCTCCGCTCTGTTCCTCACCGTTCAGCTCTATTCCGCTCCATTTCTCTCCATTCCTCTCTATATCTCCGTCCCCGTCACTCCCATAACCCCTCCGGCCTTTCCTCCTCTCTCTGTTCTCTGTTCTTCTTTGTTCCGCTGCGTCCCGCTCTGTCCCGCACTGCCCCGCTCTGTCCCATTCCGCGTAGCCCAATCATACCCATCCTGCCTCTTCCTTGCCTCTTCCACTCTTCCTTGTCATACCCCGCTGTACGCGACGTAAACTACATCACCTCCAACGGTCGTGCTCTGCATCTTCTTGACAGCTGCCTCTGATGAGCCCGCTCAGCGCTACATTCTACCTCTTCCCCTCATCCTTTCCTTCTCCACCGACCGGTGCTCCCTCCCTCGTTGGCGGCCTCCCCACGGGCCCGCATGTCTACGGGTCTCAGGGCCTATTCACAATGCAGACGTAAACATAAGTATAACGCATAGACATAAACTTTAACATAAGTGATAGACTGAAGTATTCACAATGTCCAAAATAAGCGTAAGCAAAGATTTTCTATTTTAATTAGGGTTACGTTAGGTATTTTAATTTCAACAAAAATTAAAACTAAATGATACTGCCACAACAAAATTACGCAGAATCGTACGCTACAAAAAAACGAAGAAATCCGTCGAAAATCAAACAAGCGACTTGGAAAACCAGTCTTTTGTTCGATCTATCGACTTCAATCCTATTTCGATACTCGATTTTGAGTTAAACGTACTGTGATTGGTTCATTTCTTATTTCTTACATAAGCATAAGCACAGATGCTTGAAGCTTGCAAGCTTTTAAGTTAACGTCTTATGTGTTATGCTTATGCGAAGGCATTGTGAACGAGTCCGGTTTCACATTTTATTTCACACACATCACATTTCACCATTCCGGTCTATCACAGTTCACCAAACATGATCTCTATTTTATGCCAGCCCTTAATATCGGTGATAAAACATGTTTGTCATTCTGGTGCGAAAAATTCACTGGGGAATACAGACGTTTATAATGCGTTGTTCTGGTATATTTAATGTTTTACCCGATTTTTGACGTTTGTATGTGATGTCGTACATTTTTAAAAGGATATTTTTATAAATGTTTGTGTGAATACGGGCAAAAAATGGCGTTGACGAAACAGGACCGCGACATTCTGTCTCTTTTATAACTGTTTTCAAAAATACTGAAGGAAACGTCTCTTTAAACAGAGAAAAAGGTCAGAGGTGGAGTGAATATATTATTATGACTGTTGTGAAAATACACGTTTTTTATGTAGATCACCTTTTAAGTAGAATTTTGCCATGACATTTCATTTTCTAGGTCTATTTTGGAGTAATAATAAGTGATAAATACTGCACGATAAGTGATTATACGCACTTTTGAAACAGTAAAATTCACATACATTTGACTTAAAAATATCCACACAGTAGCCCATCCACCCGCACGAACGCTATCTTGCAGATCCTTCCGCCCATCTCTTGCTTGGGCATATGCTCATTAAGTGCACTAGCACATGCTTGCTAACTTGCCCACCAGCCACCTGCTCATTCACTTGCTCCTTCACTTGACTACTCACTCACCTCACATGCTACTTACCCGCTCACTTGCTTCGTGTAGTATTTGCCCACTCAGTTGCCTGTCTTCTTGCTTCCCCGCCTGATTAAGGACTTTCTCCATTTGCCCACCTACTTGTTAGCCTTCCCTTCCCCTTGTCTACCCACAATACTCATCGTCCTGCTTATCCATATCCGCGCCCGACAGCCAACTCATCCGCGTCCGTTTGCTCGCTCGCTCGTCCACCCAACCACCTTCCCACCCTCACACCCTCACACCCGCCCATTCACCCGCCGATCACTTGCACCCAGGCCCACTCCCTCACCCCCGCACTCGCTCACCCGCCTACTCGCCCACCTATCCTCTCGCCCGCCGGCCATTTGCACTCCCGCTCACTCCCGCGAGCCCTCTCGCCCGCTCGTTCGCTCGCTCTCACACACGCCCTCCCTCACCCTCACCCTGCCCTCACCCTACCCTCCCTCACTCTGACCGTTCCACACCCGCACCCTCCCTCACTCTCATCGTCCCTCTCCCGCACCCTCCCTCACTCTCATCGTCTCTCTCCCGCACCCTCCCTCACTCTCACAGTCCATCACCTTCACCCTCTCTCTCTCTCTCACCGCCCCTCACCCGCCCGCCCTCCTGAGCTCTCACCCTCATTTGACCCCGCTCTTACTCGTCTTCACCCTCACCCGACCTCACTTTCACCCTCACCCGCAACCGCATTTACCTTCACTCTCCTTCACCCTCGCCCGCCCTCACACTCGCCCGCCCTCACACTCGCCCGCCCTCACACACACCCGCCCTAACACTCGCCCGCCCTGCCGACGTGACACTCGCCCGTCCGACCGTCCTTCCGGCCATCCGTCCTCTCGTCCGTCCGGCGTCTAGTCGCGCTGTCCGTCCCAGCGGGGCCGGCTGGCGATCGGGCGGTTCGATTAATTAGCGCGAACAGGGCGCGGGCGGCGGCGCGGGCCGGGGCGGGGCTGCGGTCGACGGCGGCGCCGCGCTAGGGCTCTCGCGAGGCGCGTTAACTGCGCTCCGGAGGCCCCCCCCCCACCTCCACCCCCAACCCCGCCCCCGGCCCGCTGCGACGCGGCGTCCGCGCCTGTCGCCGGCCCTGCCCTGAACGGCTCGGCCCGGCCCGCCGCGTCCGCCCCGGCGCGTGTGGGTGGGTGTTGCCGCGCGCCGCCGCCGCCGCCGGTCGATTGCGCGGTGGCGGCGCCGCTGGATGGCGACAGACTTTGATCGCAGTTGGCGACGGATTTGTTGCCTGCGGATTTGCGCTTTGTGTTTGCTCTCTTGCCGGGTTTGTTTAGGGCGGTATTCACAACGTATTAATGCATCTATTTTTATCTCTTTTCATTTATTAACGGAATAATCCCACTATAAGGAATTAATATAAAAAAATTGTAACTAAAATCTATAGTAAATCTACTTTAATAATAATAATAATAATAATAATAATAATAATAATAATAATAATAATAATACTTTCTTTCGCGTTTTGCTCATTTAAATTAATGATGAAACCTGAACGTTCGCTTCATTGCTTTCGGTTTTTCTTTCCCTGCCACAATCCACATCAAAAATTCTTTGAATGTTCTTCGAGGCACTATTCAGCAGTTTTGTTTTTAGATTTCTCAGACAAATTTAATTTTTATTGCTTTTATTAATTAAACACCAGGACTGTTGCTGGAGCTGTTTTTCCGATTTGTTTCCAAATTCGGAAGATATATGACTTGAAACACATTATTAGGTTTCAATAGATATTCGTTAAAAACTTTAGTCGTCTCTTCATGGCTTCTTTGCATCACCAGAAAAAAAATTAAATGGTTATTTTGCTGCTGTGTTCTCACTATTTTTTTCTGTATCCAGGGTAAAGATGTATGTTTTCTTTATCCATGGCCCGATACCCTGGACAAAGATGAGGGACGTACTCTAGCGCATTGTGAATGGCGCTTAATTTGACTCCGTGCTAACCTGGAAAGCTAGTAGCTCTGAGCTGGCAGAATGACCTCATCCAGGCTTAATTGAGGAGGTTCCTGTGAAGAGTAACTGCGTTCGATCGGAATCCGGGTACCAGCTCGAAGGTGTTCTTGCACTGGAAATAAATGAGGATAGGTGCTAACGCCTAGGTGCCCACCCCGGGCAGTATCCCCTCCGGTAGAACAAGAAAGTGGGTACAGAGGCATGATTTTCAATCTACTGTATCCAGACCATTTTCTGCATTTTATATGTTGCAGATTTTTGTTTGTCGCGTTACTTTGCAGCTTCGATTATTTTAAAAAAATATTATATTCATTTCCTAGTGCTTTCGCTGCTTTTGGAGTACATTTGTTAATGAATGCATTCTCACAGACTGGGCGGAAATTGTTTCAATATCACTTTTTCTTCGCATCATAATTGTAGATGAGAGAAAAAATAATTAAATAGTCTTCATATTTTTTATGAAACAGAATTATATTTTATATTTTTCTCTATTCTCAATTTTACTTTCCCACAATATAAATTTTTTCAAAGCATTACAAAATAATACATACTCTCCTGATCAAAGTTCCTGCATTTTCTTTTGCTAAGTCATTTTACAATATTATTAATTTCAATCCCTTTGTGAGAGTTTCTAAATATTAAAAATTAAATAGTATCCTTCTATTAAATCAACTGGGTAGCTTTGATTCTACATGCGTGCACTTTTTTCTGGCGCTCAATTTTCGTAGTATACCGCTAAAAAATATAACTCTGAAATTTGTCTTCTTTATTTCACAGGAATAGTTCCACACTTCGGCAAACAAACTAAAATGTCTTTGAACACTTTCTCAATCTAACCTCCTATGATCTACCGTCATCTGCCCCGTGGAAGGCAACGACTAGCCATCTCTAATCACCTGCCTAGGAAAAAGAGATAATGGTACAGGCTTCCTACCTAGTCTGAATACAGACCTCATATACATTTTGGTTATAGAGGTCATCAACAACTAACCATAATATTTTGCCGACTCTCTACAACATGTCCTATGGCAATGGCAATGACCATGGGTAATGTTGAGTCTTCGCTCTCCAACTTCAGCGATTTTACACGCACTATTTGGACAGTGAATTTCATTCATAAAGTTAACGATGCTCCTTAATAGCAAATAATAGGCAGCTACTTTATCTTAGAATGATAAAAATTAAAATCGTCTCTACTGGCTGTTTCTGTCTGTGGCGCCTGCGTTCCTGGAGGTGACTTAGCAAACTGTTTCTCCTGACGTAACCCAACGTATTTTTAACATACGTAACATTTATTTTGTATTTTACTCAAAATCGAAATAAAATAAAACAAAATATTACACATGATGATAAAGATACTTCATCTATTCGAAAAAATACAGAACTCGCTCCTATCGTCGTTCAAGAGATACTACTTTCCTCTCATAGATAAAGTATATCTTTTTTGTCTTCCATAATAAATTACTTTGTATTGTTTATCAAAATAATTTTAGATCGGCGTAAATTGCAATAGAAATTGACGGGCGTTAATACTCTAACAATCAATCAGACCACTGCAATTATTTTCTCCATAGCTTCGCTATTTCAAAAAATTTGAAGTGGCCCGTCCGGGCCTGTTGAAATCCTAAGCCGCGGTAGCCACACGGTAACAATGCGAGTCCCTGAAGGACAGCGCTTTATTTGCGCTCTCATTGCGGGCAGGACGAACACGTGGGGGAAGAGAATGTAGAGCGTGGCGCAGATGGCGCCAAATAGACGCGCTTAAATTCGCAGAGGTTGGACTAGGAGGAATTAATCTGGGCAGTCCAGACGCAACGAGACATTTTAGAGATGAGCAGGGCAAAACAGGTCAGACCAGGCAGGATGGGCGAGGTTTGGGAAGGGTGGGGCAAGGGGGTGCGAAGGGAGACATGCGTCAAGGCAGGTCGAGGCCAATGAAGATGAGCCGAGGCGGGAGGATGTGACAAAGATGGGTGTACGAAAGAGAATGTGACGCTAGGATGGGCGAGGGTGTAGGCGTGGGGGAGGACAACGGTTAGGTTGCGGACGATGACGCTGAACGAGGGCGCTAGGGCGAGGGCGCTGGGCGAGGACAAGGGGAGAGTGAGCTGGGCGAGAGCGCTGGGCGAGAGCGCTGGGCGAGAGCGCTAGGAGAGCGCTTGGCGAGAGCGCTGGGCGAGAGCGCTGGGAGAGCGCTGGGAGAGCGCTTGTCGAGAGCGCTAAGAGAGCGCTTGGCGAGAGCGCTGGGAGAGCGCTGGGCGAGGGCGCTGGCGAAGGCGCTGGGCGAAAGCGCTTGGCGAGAGCGCTGGGAGAGCGCTTGGCGAGAGCGCTGGGAGAGCGCTTGGCGAGAGCGCTGGGAGAGCGCTTGGCGAGAGCGCTAGGGGAGCGCTGGGAGAGCGCTTGTCGAGAGCGCTAAGAGAGCGCTTGGCGAGAGCGCTGGGAGAGCGCTGGGCGAGGGCGCTGGCGAAGGCGCTGGGCGAAAGCGCTTGGCGAGAGCGCTGGGAGAGCGCTTGGCGAGAGCGCTGGGAGAGCGCTTGGCGAGAGCGCTGGGAGAGCGCTTGGCGAGAGCGCTAGGGGAGCGCTGGGAGAGCGCTTGTCGAGAGCGCTGGGAGAGCGCTTGGCGAGAGCGCTGGGAGAGCGCTTGTCGAGAGCGCTGGGAGAGCGCTTGTCGAGAGTGCTGGGAGAGCGCTTGTCGAGAGCGCTGGGAGAGCACTTGGCGAGAGCGCTTGGCGAGAGCGCTGGGAGAGCGCTTGGCGAGAGCACTGGGAGAGCGCTGGGAGAGCGCTTGTCGAGAGCGCTGGGAGAGCGCTTGGCGAGAGCGCTGGGAGAGCGCTTGGGCGAGAGCACTGGGAGAGCGCTGGGAGAGCGCTTGTCGAGAGCGCTGGGAGAGCGCTTGTCGAGAGCGCTGGGAGAGCGCTTGTCGAGAGCGCTGGGAGAGCGCTTGTCGAGAGCGCTGGGAGAGCGCTTGGCGAGAGCGCTGGGAGAGCGCTTGTCGAGAGCGCTGGGAGAGCACTTGGCGAGAGCGCTGGGAGAGCGCTTGGCGAGAGCGCTGGGAGAGCGCTTGGCGAGAGCGCTGGGAGAGCGCTTGGCGAAAGCGCTGGGAGAGGCGCTTGGCGAGAAGCTGGAGAGCGCTTGTCGAGCGCTGGGAGAGCGCTGTCGAGGGCGCTGAGAGAGCGCTTGGCGAGAAGCGCTGGAGAGCGCTTGGCGAGAGCGCTGGGAGAGCGGCTGGGCGAGGCGCTGAGGGAGTGCGCTGGGCGAGGGCGCTGGGAGAGCGCTTGGCGAGAGCGCTGGGAGAGCGCTTGGGCCGAGAAGCGCTGGGAGGATGCGCTTGGCCGAGAGCGCTGAGGAGATGCGCTTGTCGAGAGTCGCTTGGGAAGAGCGCGTTGTCGAGAACGCTGGGAGAGCGCTGGGAGAGTGCTTGGCCGAGAGCGCCTTGGGAGAGCGCTGGTCGGAAGGCGCTGAGGGAGATGCGCTGGCTGAGAGCGCTAGGGAGCAGCGCTTGTCGAGAGCGCTGGGAGAGGCGCTTGTCGAGAGCGCTGGGAGAGCGCTGTCGAGAGCGCTGGGGAGAGCGCTTGTCGAGCAGCGCTTGGGGAGAGCGCTTGGCGAGAGGCGCCTGGGGAGAGCGCTTGTTCGAGAGACGCTGGAGAGCACTTGGCGAGAGCGCTTGGGAGAGGCGCTTTGCGAGAGCGCTGGGAGAGCGCTGGGCGAGGCGCTGAGGGAGTGCGCTGGGAGAGCGCTTGGCGAGAGCGCTGGGAGAGCGCTTGTCGAGAGCGCTGGGAGAGCGCTGGGCGAGGCGCTGAGGGAGTGCGCTGGGCGAGGGCGCTGAGGGAGCGCTTGGCGAGAGCGCTGGGAGAGCGCTTGGCGAGAGCGCTGGGAGAGCGCTGGGCGAGGGCGCTGAGGGAGTGCGCTGGGCGAGGGCGCTGGGAGAGCGCTTGTCGAGAGCGCTGGGAGAGCGCTTGGCGAGAGCGCTGGGAGAGCGCTGGGCGAGGCGCTGAGGGAGTGCGCTGGGCGAGGGCGCTGGGAGAGCGCTTGTCGAGAGCGCTGGGAGAGCGCTTGGCGAGAGCGCTGGGAGAGCGCTTGGCGAGAGCGCTTGGAGAGCGCTGGGCGAGGCGCTGAGGGAGTGCGCTGGGCGAGGGCGCTGAGGAGAGCGCTTGGCGAGAGCGCTGGGAGAGCGCTTGGCGAGAGCGCTGGGAGAGCGCTGGGCGAGGCGCTGAGGGAGTGCGCTGGGCGAGGGCGCTGGGAGAGCGCTTGTCGAGAGCGCTGGGAGAGCGCTTGGCGAGAGCGCTGGGAGAGCGCTGGGTGAGGCGCTGAGGGAGTGCGCTGGGCGAGGGCGCTGGGGAGAGCGCTTGTCGAGAGCGCTGGGAGAGCGCTTGGCGAGAGCGCTGGGAGAGCGCTTGGCGAGAGCGCTGGGAGAGCGCTGGGCGAGGCGCTGAGGGAGTGCGCTGGGAGAGCGCTTGGCGAGAGCGCTGGGAGAGCGCTTGTCGAGAGCGCTGGGAGAGCGCTTGTCGAGAGCGCTGGGAGAGCGCTTGTCGAGAGCGCTGGGAGATCGCTTGTCGAGAGCGCTGGGAGAGCGCTTGTCGAGAGCGCTGGGAGAGCGCTTGTCGAGAGCGCTGGGAGAGCGCTTGTCGAGAGCGCTGGGAGAGCGCTTGGCGAGAGCGCTGGGAGAGCGCTGGGCGAGGCGCTGAGGGAGTGCGCTGGGCGAGGGCGCTGAGGGAGCGCTTGGCGAGAGCGCTGGGAGAGCGCTTGGCGAGAGCGCTGGGAGAGCGCTGGGCGAGGCGCTGAGGGAGTGCGCTGGGCGAGGGCGCTGGGAGAGCGCTTGTCGAGAGCGCTGGGAGAGCGCTTGGCGAGAGCGCTGGGAGAGCGCTGGGCGAGGCGCTGAGGGAGTGCGCTGGGCGAGGGCGCTGGGAGAGCGCTTGTCGAGAGCGCTGGGAGAGCGCTTGGCGAGAGCGCTGGGAGAGCGCTTGGCGAGAGCGCTTGGAGAGCGCTGGGCGAGGCGCTGAGGGAGTGCGCTGGGCGAGGGCGCTGGGCGAGGGCGCTGAACAAGGGCGCTGGGTGAAGCGGAGGGCAAGGGCAAGGGGCGAGGGCGAGGGGCGAGGACGCGGGGCGAGGACGCGGGGCGAGGGCGAGGGCGAGGGCGAGGGCGAGGGCGAGGGCGAGGGCGAGAGCGAGAGCGAGAGTGAGAGTGAGGGCGGGGGAGAGGGGGCGATGGGCGAGGCGCAAACACAGGCGAAGGCGCGGGAGCGCGAGGGACGTGCGCGGGCGAGGCCAGAGCGCGGCCTGTTGCGAGGGCGAGGACGAGGCTAGCGCCGGGGGACGCGTGACGTGGGCGAGGGTCACACCAGCCCCGCGAGTGCGTGGGTGCACGCGCTTTGATAAAACGCGAGCCGTCGCGCGTACCAGAGACCTGCGGTGCAGCGCAAGCGCGCGTGGCTGTCGCGGCCGATAACGCCCGTCTCCATTATTGCGCTCGCCCACGCCGGTTGGGGCGTCCCGGAGGGGCCGATGAGTGGCCCGACCAGGGAAGGTGTTGCAGTGAATAGCCCGACAGATAAATGCTTTGGAAGGGAAATTTGCGAGAACTATTCTCTGATGAACATGGAAGTATGTCGGCTTAGCTTTTGTCCCTATTGTTTACGACGTTCTGCATTTTGTTAAAAAAAGGGGAGTTAAATTGTGTATTAAAAATGGTGACGGAGGAAGAAAGGAAAGTTAAAGGTATTAAAGGTATACTGATAGAACAATCTGAAATTTTTAACATTGCCTGCAAATATTGATGAAAATATTATTATTTAAGCCTTTAATCTCTATTTTTGTAAAATATGAAGTCTAAGTATATGTTACCATAAATATAAATAATTATAATTGTGTTTATGAAACAGAATTAAAATCCCAAATGTATTGTACAAGATCTAAAGTGTACAATCGCGACGGTAATAATTCTTTAATTGAATGTGTACTCTAAGTTGTGTTCCTTTTTTAAATTTAAATACAATGGGAGGGGAAAATCAAACAATTTTCAACATTTAGCGCGTAAGCTACGCGATTGAATCCTTCTGATAAACCTTAGTACATTTTCTCTATGCAATTTTCAGTTATGAGGAACATTCACACCGATGGTGGTGCACAGCTAAATAAATGATATATATGTCTGTTGTCTAATATGTATTTATGCATGTATGTATTACGCAATGAACGACGAGAACTGGGACGTTTCTAAAATGGCATGAGACCGCTAAGGGAAGCTCTGTGGAAAATCAACGATTATTAACTTTGTTCTAGAACGCCATTTTAGTAGCTACAGAGCAGTGGATGGATATATATCATGTTTGCGTCTGTCGAGTAAATGCGCAATGCTACGTTATGTTATGCTATGCTATGTTTGTCTCGACGGCTCAAAAGCTACCTGAAATCACGTGTCTATCATGTCACTTTGCACCATGACCGTTCTGAATGAGGGAAACATGCAGGTAGGGGCAGGAATTGGTCGTGAGAATTTGGTCTGTATACTTAATGGGAAATAGAACGTTTTTGCAGACAAAAATAATATTTTAGTATTTAATTTTTCATAAACCTCCATAATTTTCGCTTTAAATTCCCTTATGAATAATGTTGATGTCACTCTTACAAATTTTTTGTTATTTTTTATGAAATCGTCTTTTTATTGGGGAGTAGGTGATGACTCCAATACGTTTGGATACTGTTACATAATGCAGCGCATAAATACTGAAAGATTTAGACAAGCAGAAATAAATGGAAAACTTTGTCTTCAAACTAACAAATATAACAAATGTGTCAAAAGGGAGTAGTTATTGGAAATGATAATTCTGATGAGGCAAGTTATCGAGCTGGCGTATTTGAATCCCATTTCCCGAAAATTAGTATTTTTAATACTAAATGTATCTTTCTTTAACTTACATTAGTAATAGGAAAATTAAATTTTCATAGTTAATAAAAGTCCTCTTCGTCTACTGACACTTTTATAGTACCTTAGTATAATCCATTCTACAGAACTTTATGTACTAGGAAAACATGATAAAAAAATTGCATTATGAGAAATATTTTTATCTACAGAAATAGTATACGTTTCTAAACAGTTATTTCAGTCTTATTGCAAGTGATGTGTCTCCGACCTGTAAACATTTCATACGTCGAATTTCAATAGATTCTGAGAATTCCAACAAAAGCTTGAAACCTGAATTCAAGCAAACGAGTGAAATCTCCTGTCAGACCTGATATTTCATGAGTAATATTCATCTCCAATGTCATGTATGTATAGAATATTAAACGAGTAGATGACGGTTGCGGTCACGTGGTAATGCAACGTGGCGATGCTCGATACTACAAAGCAACAGCGAATTAGAATCCTTCGCATTGGCAGTGTTGCCTCTTCAAATAAGTGGAACAAATGAATCGCGTGCCCCGAATGTCGCAGTTAATCAGACTGAGGCGTCATTACGAGTGTTGAGCGAGGTTAACTGTGCTAAAGTGCGTTGCATTAGGGTATTGTGAGTAGCAGGTGTTAGTTTTTTTGTTACATTTAATCGGATCCCATGGACGTTGCCGTATTGAGGCAGTGCGCGTGGTATGCGACAACGCTGTTCACGTCTAAAGCTAACTGTAAACCATCTGATTTTATTCGGGATTTTAATTACAATTGTTTTTTGGTGTTAAAATGAGTTTCGTTACAAGAATCAATGAGTACAGTTGATATAAAAACATACTGTTCTTGTCGGTTACCTATTAAACTGTAGAGTGATCTGTTCTCTGTAGGTGCGTTTGAACAGCACTGTATCAGCGCGGGACATTTGTTTGCCGTGCAACCTGCGCCAGGCGATCGCCATTCACTGCTTTGGCCGTGTGGTGTGCAGGTGCGGGCGGGCCGAGAGAACAGGGATTGACGGTGTGGAGAAGAGCGTGGCGTGGCGTTGCAGGATGGCGTGGAAGGATCACGTGGTGGGATGGCGTGGCGGGGGATGGCTTGGTGGGATAGCGTAGTGAGATGTGGTGAGATAGCGTGGTCAATGGCGTGGCGGGGGATAGCTTGATGGATAGCGTAGTGAAATGGCGTAGTGAGATGGGGTGGTGAGATGGCGTGGCGAGATGGCGTGGCGGGGGATGGCTTGGTGGAATGGCATGGTGAGATGGTTTGGTGGAATGGCGCAGAGGTATGACGTGGCGGAATGGATGGCGGAAATGGCATGGCTATTGGGCGGGAGGAGAGGGGAATGGTGGGAATGGGTGGTTTCTTGTCTGGCGAGGCGAGGCGGGCGTGAAGGAGCGGGAAGGACCTTGGCCAGGCTGGGAGTGGCGTGGTGCGGAGGGGCAGGTGTGGTGAGGAAGGGTCAGTGTGGTTGGGAGTTGCGGGGATGAGTGGGAAACGGCGGAGACAACGGGAGGACGCCGGGGAGTGGCGAGGCATGGTGCAGATGCGGGTGGAGTTGCGGAGCGTGGCGGGGTGCAGGGAGGGGCCGTGGCGGGGCGTGACAGACGGGCATTTAGTTGCGTTTGCGTGGCGTGGCGTGGCCGGGAGTGCTGTAGCGGGGATGGGCCTGGGATGGTCAGGAGGGGCGTGGCTTGGCAAGGTGTTGTGCGGGAAGGACCAGGGAACGACGGTGATGAGCGGGGAGAGGTAAGAAGGAACAGCAAAGGGAGTGGGGAGCGGCAAAGTGAGTGGGGTAGCGGAGAGTTGGGCAAGGGTGGAGGGAAGAGCCAGTCGGGTATTAGCGAGGAGGAGCGAGGCGGCGCGGGTCGGGTAGGGGGGGGTTGGGCTACGAACGGGCAGGGCTTCGCGACCCACCGCTTGCAAATTCCAGACCCCCCTCCTCCTCCTTCTCCACCCCCTCATTCAAGAACGCGCGCGCCCCTCTGAGGACAATTCCCGTCCGATCGGCGCTCGACGGTCCGCGGGCATTGTGCTCCCGGGCGGAAGCGAGCCTTCAGTGGGACTGGCGACGCGGAAGAGGGGAAGTGGGCGGCGTCTGTCAATGCGAGAAGGAGTGGGGGGGAAGGGGCGCGTGCGTAAACGAAATAGTGCAGTTTCTGTTTAATTGTTAGCCTGCAAGTTCGATGCGACCGAACAGAGGTGGACCTTCGACCTTGTGTTTGAACGAGGGTGATTCAATAAGGTAACAAGTGTTGTGCTCTGCTTTATTCCGTAGGTAGATGTACTGATTCACAATTTCGTAGAAGTGGTTCTCATTGTTTTCGACGTAGAGATAGTCTGTCCAAACATTTGATACCTCAGGGGTCTAATGAATAGAACAAATCTGCGTCAAATCCCCGAAACTAAGCTGGGAGGGCTTGCTGAATTTCTGTTGTCAATCGCCTCTCTCATTCACTGTTTCTTCGATTGTTTGAAGACATGGTACAATGGAGTAGGGTCTGCAGTTTACGTGAACTGTTACGGTGCTTCTGGATATAGAAAAATTATCCTGACAACGAATTTGATTGTATTGGTTGTGAGAGTGAAGTTACTTATTACATTAGATAGATTGTGAACTCCCCTAACATCAAAGGAGAGGTGCAAGAGATTATAGAATAGAATAGAATAGAATATTTATTTCGCTACTTAGGATACATGAAATAATTCCGGTGGTAGCGTTTTCCAATCAATTAATTTACATAAAACAAACATCAAACCACTACATATATACAACAAATATACAAAATGAACACCAAACAACATTACTGAATACAATTTCATAAAATTAATATATTAACCCTATGCTAAAGCTAACCTTAATATAAAATAACAAGAATAATACAAAAAATAAAAATTTTATTGTTAACATATTCTAAAAACAACTTACAACTTATTTAATCTAATTTTAAAATTTTTGACATTCTGAGGGAAAGTCTCCAGCACTGCTGCAGGTAATTTATTCCAATTTTGTATGGTTCTATTAATAAATGAGAATTTACCTACATCTGTTCTCTGTTTTCTTTGCCGAATTTTGAAGCCATGATCTTTCCGCGCGACGTATGTTGGTTTTGATAGTCTTGCCCGAACTTCACCCCACGGCCGATCACCCCTTATTGCTTTGAATAACGCACAAAGACGCGATTTCTCTCTGCGTTTTTCCAAGGGTTCCCACGATATAAATTCAGAATTTAAACGTCCCCTTCTAACAAATTTTGCGGCATATTTTTGCACTTTTTCGAGAGATTTTATTTGCCCTAGACGATATGGGTCCCAACATATCGAGCCATATTCCAATATCGGACGTACTAAAGATGTGTACCCTAATTCCCTTGATTTTCCACTTCCTTTCCTAAGTACTCTAATCACAAAATGCAATGCCTTCCACGCCTTTTTCACTACATAATTTACGTGTTCTGCCCATCCCAGATCCTCATTTAGTACAATTCCCAAATATTACAGCATTTAGTTCTCGGAATATCCTGATTTCCTAATTTATATTTCACGTCGTCTGTCTTTCTAGAACGCGCGAATCTGATAAACTTGCACTTACAGGGATTTAATATCATTTCATTTGTGGTTGCCCATGATTCTACCTTATCTAAATCAGCCTGCAATATTTCTGTATCATTTGTGTTATTAATTTCCCGAAAAATTATACAATCATCTGCAAAAAGACGTATTTTTGATTCAGTCCCTGCCAAATATCATTAATATACGCTATAAATAACAACGGACCTAGCACACTTCCCTGTGGCACTCCGGACGTTACCTCTGCCCTCGATGAGAGATTTGTTCCAATTCGCACCCGTTGAGTACGCGAGCTGAGAAATTCTCGAATCCATAGGGAATTCTTCTGTCTATGTTAAGCTTACTAATTTTTTGTATTAATTTATCATGGGGAACGAGGTCGAACGCTTTGGTGAAATCTATGATAATTGCATGAACAATGGAACCTTTATCTAGAGAATCAGCAATGTCCTGACTGACGATGACTACCTGACTCTCACACGAATATCCTTTTCTAAAACCGTGTTGGCCTTCGTAAATTATATTATTCTTATCCCAAATTCCGCGTAAGTATTCTGCCACCAAATGTTCCATTTGCTTACATACTACAGACGTTAGACTTACTGGGCGATAATTTTCGACGTTTTGACGCGAGCCTCCTTTGAAAATTGGGACCACTATGGCATCTTTCCAATCCCGAGGAATACATGAATTGTTCATCGATATCTCGAAAAGCCGTAATAGGTACGATACCATAGCTTCTCCTCATAATTGAGAATTTCCCCCGAAATTTCGTCCGGCCCTGTTGATTTATTATTACCTATTTTGGCAATTCTTTTCCTAAGTGCGCTCGGATTTAGTACAAAATGTTCTCCTTCGCATTCGTTTACGACGATCTTCCTTTTACCTGTATACACTGACCGCGAAAAATTGATTAAATATATTTACTTTTTGTTTTTTCGTCTACCACCAAGTTATTACTACCGTTTTCTTAACGACGGGATTTCTTCGCGATTTCCCTTACGCCTACGTACGTATTTAAAAAAATTGCTCCAACTTTTATTTTCATCAGTAAGGATCGTTTCCAAATATCCTTCCTGTGCTAATACTTTCACCTCCAATAGTTCTCTCGTTAGTTTCTTAAATTTTCTCATAATGTTGGTCACTGATTTTTCTTTTCCCATATGCCCGCCTTGCTTTGCTTTTTAATTTTCGAATCCGATTATTATAATATTCTGGATCGGGATTTCTTGTTACGATTTTAAACGGTACATAGAGATCTATACACGTATCAATGATTTTCTTAAAATTATTCCAAAGCTCCTCTACAGAACTACCAATTCCCGCCCATGTGGAGTAATTATCGACTAAATACTTTTGCAAATTGGCCACGTCAGCCTTACGGTACAAGTAAATTTCTTACGCTCAGTTCTGTGCGTGTACAGTTCCCTTTCACTTTTAGACACACAGCCGAGTGGTCGCTTATACCTGGAACTACCTCGCAACTAGTAACGGAACCCTCCGGACGCGTTAAAAATATATCTAAAATGGCAATTTCTCTCGTTGGCTGCTTTACTACCTGCACTAGGTTATTAGTCCAAACTAGTTCGTTTACCATCGTCTGCGCCCCTCTCCCCTCCGTCACTTCACCTTCCCACTGAATTTGGGATAAATTTAGATCTCCGCCGATAATTAACTGTCTGTTCTCTCTGATACCAACGCGCGTTCTTTCTACAAGTTTCTGCAAGATGCTCATATTTTCCCCTGGAGGTCGATACATTCCTATTATTTCCCATGTATCTCGATCGTTTTTACCATGAACTTCAACTGCAATCATTTCACACTCTAGATCCGACCACAATTCTACGGATTTAAAGCAATTTTTTACGCAAATAAACACGCCCCCTCCGCGACTACCCCGATCTCTTCTAAACACTACGTAGTCTCCCCTAAATATCTCCGCATTTGAGATGTCCACGCTAAGCCATGATTCCGTTCCTATAATAATATCGGCATCGTATATTTCCACCAGATTCCAAAAGTTTAAACTTTTATTAACAATACTTCTACAGTTTACCTGCAGCAATACCAGAGACTTGCCCTCATCTATGTCCACCGCTTTTTCTTCTCAGCTGCTCCCGGGATCTGCTGTGGCGGCGTGCGCGCTGACCTTCGTAAATAGGCGCCCCAGCTTTGAGGCACCCCTCCTGTTGAGGTGTAGGCCATCGCGGCCCAGGTCGCCGTCTGCAATCCAGGCGTTGGCATCCACCATCTGGACACCTAAACTGCGCGCCACCCAATCCATGCCGTCATTGATTAGGCCTATGCGGGTCCAGCGAGTGTCCCTCCTGCGCAATAAACCACTCAAGATTAATTTTGCAGTAGGAAACTTTTTTCTAGCTGCTGTTACAAGTTCGTAAATATCACCTATAACATAATCTACTTCCTTTTCGAGTCGTTGGTTCCCACGTGTAAAATAACTGCATCCGGTCGGCCCAGGTCCTGGCTCTCGATAACTCGGCGTAGTTGTGCCGTTCGAATGCCGGGAAAACACCGCACGTCCAGAGCCTCGTTTCCTGTCCCAGTATGCCGAACGATGCTATCCCCTAGAACAAGCAATTATATTAACACCATTCGGTTGACAATACGCGGAATGTAAAATCTCTAGTATTGAAGCGAAATATAAGAGATGTTGCTGGCTGTCCTGCGCTGAAATATCGAATGGTACAAAATTTAGAATAATGAATGTATGTATACAAAGAACATATCACAACAAACTCTTCGAAATCAAACAGAAGTATGACGCGGAAGATGTAACATTTTAAATCCACCGTTAGATTTTATTGCAGCCTTATTTTTTTAAAAATGCAACCCAAGAGGTTTTACTTGATAAATTATTAATCATATGAGATTGGAATTGTTGAATTGATGACTAAATTGAAAAAAATACACTTCCGACTGCAACGTCATGCTTCTCAGAATTGCACTAACACAACTTTCCATACTATTATTAACCATAAATTTATCATTAACTGGTATCATACGTTGAAGCAACTGCTTTCAGATGACTCACTGATTTAGAATATATTAGGCACGAAAAAAATGGGAAAAGAACGCAAAAAATGTTTTGTAACGGCCGCAATTTAAACGCAACCCTTCCTGAATATTTAGAAGTAGAGCAATTGATACTTAAATTGGAAAGAGACGCAACTAATGAACACGGCCCGCCAATCAGCACCGAGATAACGCCACACGTGATGAAAGGAATTATTTGTGGGACGCGCGGGCGTTAGACGTGAGCGGGACACGATGGGGCGCCAGAATAAATTCCGGCATAACACGGCGAGTTACTCAAATGTCCATTGTAGCCTGATCGGCCGATCAAGACCGGCGCGGCGTCCGCTGGACAGGCAGTTTGCATAATGGTCTTTCGGCCGTAAATTAGCTCCGGACAGCAGAGGGCAGCCGCCCTGCCCCCTCCTGACGCCCCTCTCTACACCTGGCCGTCCCGCACCGCTCGCCCGCCGTTCTTGCCCGTCGTTCCTGCTTGCTGTTCCTGCTTGCCGTTCATAACCGCCTTCTTACCTGCTCTGGAATCATACTCTATCTTTACCTATTTATATCTACTTCCACTGACGCCTATTTACCATCCCACTCACCCACTTACCTATACCTATTTATATCTACTTCCACTGACGCCTATTTATCATCCCAAATCACCCACTTACCTACCCAATCTATCTCTATATTTATCTACTTCCACTGACGTCGACTTAGCAACCCACTCACCCACATACTTACCCAATCTCTCTCTATATTTATCTGCTTCCCCTGACATCTACTTACCAACCCACTCACTCACATACCTACTCAGTCTATCTCTATCTTTATCTACTTCCACTGGCGTCTTCTTACCAACCCACTTACGTACCCAATCTATCTCTACCTTTACCTACTTCCACTGACGCCTTCTTACCAACCCATTCACCCACTTACCTACCCAATCTATCTCTATCTACTTCCATTGACGCCTACTTACCAACCTGCCCACCCACTTACCTACCCATCCACAAGCTTCCCGCGGCTCCAGCTCGCCGCTTTTGGTCTTTTGCCCACTTCACCCCCTATGCGCCCGCACTTTCACGGATTCCCATCGTTCGTTTCAGCCGCTCACGCACCAATTCGCGTCCAACTTTTCATCCAAACACCTATCATTCTCTCGCTGCTCACCCACTCATCAGCTTGCCAGCTTGCCTACCAGCTTACCCTCACACCATACATCTACCGACCCACCTCATATCAATCCATCTGCCATCACCTGCCATCTTGCCATCCATCTGCCCACCCATTACTCGTCTACCTACATTCATTTAACCATCAACCTCCTTTCAATCAATAGCCACCATCTATCCATCCACCACTCATGTTCCCTCTCACCACCCATGTACTCTCTCACCACTATCTGCCCACCCACGACCCGTGTACCCACCCACCACCCATCTACCTACCCATCATTCATCTTCCCACCCACAATGCATTTACGCATGCATCTCACCATTCCCCCTAACCGCCGCTCCTGCTCGTCAACTCGTCCCCCCTCCCCGCCGCTGTAACGAGAGGACGCAACAATTTCCGCCTAATGGAAGTAGGCTACTATCTGCCGGCGGGCATTAAAGAGGCACCGGTGGGAGAGACCGTTTCGGTTGAAAGACGGCGCGCGGCTCACAACTGCTAAATGCATGATCGTTATAGTGGAAAGAGATGGGGTAGCATACGAACAAATATATCGGGGTCTCGACGGTTGGGGTCTACAGTAACTTTTTAACAAGGTTTTATACAATTTATAAATATGTAAAGTTATTTTAATATTGTTTTTAATTGTAAAGTTTAGATTATATTTTTACATTTATTATTTATTTATTTGACACCTTACCTTCAATATTTCAATGTGGCAGGATATCATGATTATGACGTTCATTATTAGATCTCTTTACGGTATTAAGCTGGTACAGCAATGGTGTTTCAGTAATTCCCAGAGTTGACAATATTGGAGTCTGAAATGTTACTATGTTTCTGAAATAAAGGATCTGACGTACGTTCTCTTTTAGGCGATGATTCGGTACCATTTGTGTGTATCCGTCGCCGAATTGTTGGTCACGGAAAATGTTACGTTTTTGTTTGTTTAATTTAAGCCGTGAGAGAGAATGACTTTATCCTACTCTATTGGAATAATATTCAAATAGACTCTAATAATTATGTAGTTAACTGTAATTTTATTATCTTTTTTAATTTCACAGTTTTTCATTGTTGTAAAAAATAACTTTCTGTTACCCACAATTCTAATACATTATATAATTTAAATTTTATTTCTCTATTTGTCCCGATCATTATAATCCTTGTCTGTTATGTTCTTGTCTTTCAAAATTTCCATCACTTTCTCTCAACCAGGTGTGTGTAGGTCTTACTCTTTTATTCCTACTCACCGAAAACCACTCTAAAATTATTTGTGGAATTCTATTTTCTTTCATCCTTTTAACATGTCCAAACCATTGTAATTGCTTGTAATGAATCGTTGCTAAAATTGTATGCACTTTATTCATTTTTCTCTCATTTTTAAATTCCTTATTTTATCTAATTTTGATATTCTGGATTATCTTCTTAAAAAATCCATTTTCGTTGCTAATAATTTTATTATCTTTGATAATATTGCGTACTGTCAACAAAATTCATAGTATACACGAGACTAGATTTTTATGTGAAGCTGAAGAGTAATTGAAAATAAATAAATTAGAAGTAGAAATTGATCTCACAATTTAAACAGAAGTCTAGTTCAGAAATACTGAATCGCTTGGTCTATTAAAGTGTACGGGAATTAATGTTCCAATCAACGGATGTTAACATCAGGGCGAACTCAGGTTTTGTAGATCGTTGTGATACCCGTGTGTTTCAGTTCTGGGAAGCACACAATTTGTTTCAGCGTAGGGTCGACCCAGTGCTTTCGAAAGAGAACAGACATTGATCGGTGTTTAGTTTCGCAAGATACATTCAGTCAATAAATCGACCAAAAACGTATAATCTATTTATACAGAGGTCATTGGAGTTGTTTTTCACTTTGCTGTTAATGAATCTGCCGCAATGAATGATTCAGCAATGGTAGTATGTCGATGAATTATCGGCAAGTAGACTGTGGATCTAGTAAAAAAATCTCTCACAATATCATTGTGCCCAAACTTGATTGAATAGCAATGTGTGACCCAAAATTCGAATTCTATAATAAAGAGGGGGAAACCTGTGCTCCAAACAACACAACCTAACCCAATTTTATAAAATTTAAATACTTACTAATTGATTTAAATGACAAAATATATATGTGATTTTGATTAAATCTCACATTAAACGAATATACATCAAAATACATTTCTGATTGAAAAATTAATCTCAAAAAGTAAGAATGGTGCGTTGGAATATTAGATTTAGACTATAAATGTGAACTGGGTTAGAAAATCGATGAATTCTAAGATTTTGGTTGTTTTATAATTTGTTTTGTTTAATAATTGAATACACCTAATTCATTATACTTCTTGATTCGATTGTTTCTCTATCGAGAGCTTGAGAGCAGTAAATTGGTAATTTTCATTCTAATTCACAAAAAAATTAATATATGCGTATGAACATCATTGAGGCAGACAGGGAGGGTTCAGATCCAGAAAAAATGATTTCCATATAAAAGGTCCATTCTCCTGCTGAATATCGCAAGTGATATTCTGGATAGAAGTCGACCACTTCCTATTTGAGAATTATATTGTCCGTATTGTCTGAGTGCTCTGAACGCTCATTTCCATAGTTTTCCCCAATCAATCCAACGGGGATGTCGGCAGGGGCGGATCCAGCCGATCATTTCGGGAGGGAGATTCATAGATTTTTCTTAAATAATAATCATATTTATTATATTGTACATTATTTTTGTACTGTATATATGATACTATAGAATATTATTGTTCAAATAAATACATAATTTTACTATAAATATATATTTAAATCAATTGTCCCATATAAAGTAAGGTATAAAACGAAAACCGTAGACCTTTTGGGGGGTATGACCTCCATGCCCCCCGCCCTGGATCCGCTGCTGGATGCCGGAACAGTTCCTCAAAAACAGCCCTGGACCTCACGCGATTCTTCTTCCGTATCCTGTCCCCACTCCCATTCTTGGGAGTCGAGACCGACTGAGGCGGCTTAGGGTATCAGACGTCACTGCAGTGACTCTGATCGGGAGGTTCTAGGGTTCGAGTCCGACGGTGGCGGATTTTCGACAGAAGCTAAGACAAATTCAACAGTTGTGTAGAGGAGAATTCTTGGGACCGGGTGTTCTGGTCGATAGTTTTCCGTGGTTTATCCGATCAATAACCAGGCGAATGCCGGAACAGTATCGGAACAACGGGCCACGTTCCGCGCGCGATCTTTCCTTCCTCATCCATCCCCCTTCCTCTCATCTTACACACTTACACGCATTATACTACCACAGATATCTGGAGACCAGTCGGTAGCTTAGTGCCCCGCTGGCTGAGATTCCTGGATGGGGATACTCCGCAAGCCGCCTTGCAACCCAGAAGATATCAGTATGGTTGAACACCAGTACGGTTGAACAATGTATTATTTTGTAGGGTGAAAGTACGTTTGCACGATTCCTTTCATGACACACCATTAAGCCTTGAGTAAATGTTTTCATCATACTTAACAACCCTGAGTAGAAATATAACATACCACTTAATTCACTTTTACTTTGTACTATTTGAAGCAAAATGGCAAATATTTTTAATAATTTAGTGGTAAATCACCCGTTTTCAACAATTAGCTGCTTTTCATCTAATTTTATTGAACAAGTTAGAACATTTGGATCTATCAAGTTTTGGTTTTGACAATTGTGTGGCTTTTCCTCCGGCAAATTTAAAAGTTCTGGAATGTGTTTCGTCTCCGACTCGTAGTTTAGCCAGAACGTTCATCATTGAACTTTCTGTTACTCACCTGCGGCTCAACGTGTAGACTTTACTGCGAAGAAAATGAGTATAACTTCAAACAGTAGCAAAAAAAACATTTATTTCAATAATCTCGTAAGCTTAATGATGTGTAACAACTGAATAAATAATACATCCGCGACTTTGTTGAAGTCAATTGAAATACTCTTAATTTCTGGGCAGTGCATTACGAGCGTTGGGCCGCTCTGGTTAAATCGACGTGTTCGTCATCGCGGTCCCGCGAGCGCGCGTCGCGGCCCAGCCCCGTCGCTCCGGCGGGCGCAGCCGCCGGCCGCCCACCCCCACTGCGGGGCGCGCTGGACATGCGGGCAGGGGGCTCGCGTGACGCGGTGGCGGAGCACGGGCGTGCGGGCGTGCGGGCCGCGTGCGTCGGCCCTGCGCCCCCGCCGTCGCTGCCGTCGGCGGCGGCGGCGGCGGCGTTGGGCGACGACGCCCCGGGGGCATGTCCGGCCGTAATTACGGATCCCTGGGTCAACGCTATCGACCGCCCCGCCGCCAGCACGCCGCTGCCGGTCGCACGGCCACTGGCTGGCTGCCTGGCTGGCCGCCCGGCCGCGCGCCGGTGGCGCTGTCCCTTTCACGGGCCCGTCATCGCCGTGCGGTGCGCGCTCGCGGCCAAAGCACCCGCCCGCGCTCACCCACCCGTCCGCGATCGCTCGCTCTGGCGTGGCGGGCCGCGCTCCGCTTGGCGCTCTCTCGCTCACCCGCCCGTCCCTCGCTCGTTCAGCCCGATCGTTGACGCTCACCCGCACGCGTTTTCTCTCTCGGTCGTCGTCGTTCGCCCGGCTGGCCAGGATCAGCTAGTCGTTTGCGACTACCCGGCGGTCGATCATCACCCGACTGGCCGCGATCGCCGGGCTGATCACGATGACCAGATCGCGATGGCCCGACCGGCCACGTTGACCCGACCGGTCACGATGACCCGACCGTTCACGTTCACCCACACCGATCACGACCACGACACCGACCGACCACGATCACCCGACCGATCCACGATCACCCGACCGACCACGATCATCCGACCGATTCATGTTCACACGACCGTTCATGTTCACCCGACCGTTCACTATCACCCGACTATCCAAGCTTTGTCATTCTTCCAACAATCCTAATATCTGTAATCCGTAAGCACACGTGGCGTTTTACTATTCTTAAGATATAATTTTAAAAAGTATATATTTTTTAAATTATATCTCCCATATACATCGAATAAATTTATGGCCAATCTTACTTTTTGGAAGGTTCTTGCAACTGTCACTTTCGCTTTTCGCCCTGCGCATACGAGACTTTGATCTTCAGACACTCGCTCTTTTCATTTCCTTTCCGTGCTTCTATCGTTCTTGACTTTTCTTATTATTCGATCTGTTATTACCTTTCAAATTTCAATCTTCTCGCGTGTTTCCATACTACGATCTCATAAAATTGTCATCGTTTGACGTGCTGAAGGCTTCAAACACTGGGCTTCCCCTCCTGTGCTGCTTCTTGTCCTCTACAATCATTTTGGATCTCTATCGTCAAATCTCCTTCCCTAGCTGCTTTTCTCACTATTCATTGGACTTTTGCCTTCGTTGACATTTCTGTCGCCTATTAAAACTTTCAAAATCAATAACTTTATCGATATGTTCACAAACTAACAAACTAACTTTCTACGCACGCCCTTCTCGTTCTATCAACACATGTATCTCGGTAGAATTGTGTTTGTTTCTTTGTGTACAATAACACCCCCTATCTGATAATATAACGACGTAAATCATATTCTCGGACGGTACACGTAAACTTGTCTGCCATGGGAGACGTAACGGACTTTACGAGAAAGTATGCTTTAAACAAATAGAAAACTGCAATAAAAAATATTGATTTGGTCGATCGTTACTATTTCGTATTTTCTTGGACATTAAATGTTTCTGTCATATCACCACAATCACATATATCTCAAATACCATTGCATTTTGGCGTTTGTATAATTTTCCATGTTTTTTCAACATTTCAAACACTTCTGAGATTTATTTATAAATAGTATTTCAAATGTTTGTCTTTTTTATCCTCATTTGAGCATATCGCTGGTATTATTTCAAGTTAAGTAGTTTTAATTGCTTCTTGAATGAATTCTTGTAATATTCGTAATACCCATTTCAGGAAGTGAGTTACAAGAATTGAGACATTGCGGAAGAAGTTTTATTGGAAATAGGCGGAATACGAGAACATTATCCTTGCCAATTGTGTTTTCAGTGCTATTAACGAAAATCACGTTTTAAATGTTCTAGTGGCATCGTTCATTATTTTTTGTTATTTTGAGATCATTTGTAGTGATATATTTTATCGTTTTATATTATATGTTCTTTCCTGTGGTATTTTGTTTCTCGATTAAGTTTTTTTTCACTTCCTCGTGAAGTTGGTTGCATGTCACATCCACTTACTATTCGTATTATTGACTTCAGGTGCTGACTTGTTACTTATTGCCTGATTCATCTCGACCTCAACCCGTTGAGCTAGGTACTTTTTCCTTGTTTTCTTTCGCACGCTCGCCCACATCTATCTCGCTAATATCGTGAATGTTCTTGCGACCTAATTTGGCATTTACGACCAAGTTTTGTGTGGACGTTCGATCGATACCCTACGTGAGACCTTGACTTTGCGATTCTACGACAACGCTTCTAGGACAAAGTGAAGTTCTAAATTTGTGTGAAGAAACCAGAGTTTTCACAGAATAGGTTCTTATAAAGCATTCGGCGAATGAAGGATTTTTATTCAATCATGCGAATAAATGGATGCTATATTTCAGCTCATACTATAGTCGTAGCTGATGTAGAGCCCGAAGAAATCGCCTTCGAAGCTTCCTGACGTTTGAAGATTTTAAAATTATACTCTGAATATTCTCTGCCTAGTCTAAGACCAAGTCGCGATTTAATCTGGTAACGTTTCACAGGATTTCACGTACAAGCCTATGAGATTTATGTCCGTGACCAATCCAAATTTGTTTCAGACTTTAATATTTCAAATCACGATGTACAATGTCATTTCTGATCAAGTCTGTTTCACATAATATCATCGCATTTAATACGTTTATCCTCAGAACATCTCGAAAACAACTTAAACTCTCTATTCGATCTCTACATTCAAATTCAATTCAATAACCTTTATCTAACGATTAAATTTAATTTTCATTTTGTACTTGGTCTGTCTTTCCAGATAAATCTTGCATGTCTCCATTCAAAACCAATTTGAATTTCTTTGTTTTTTAACAAGAATAAAAAAATCCCAGTCTTCTAGGTAACTCACAACCTTTTGGGAATTTACACAGACTAAAAGTTTATATAATTTCTGTAACAGTGATATTTTCATACAACTCTCTTATATCAATACAACGACACCAAACAAGGATAAAAAGACGCTCTTTAAGACCTCTAATAGTTTGATATTCGTGAAGGACAGTCAAAACAAATGAGTTGTACCTGAAGATGGCGTATAAGTACTCACATTTCAATCAACTGTATTAAAGTTTTAAATTAATTTTCCTCATTCGAAGGTGAAGTTACAAAAAATATACACTGAACTAACCAAAATTACGTTACTTTAAAATTATCCTCCTCTATCGGAAGCAATGTGTGTAGGCTTGTCACTGAGCTTATAGCGTTTTTCAGTTGCGAAATCGGTGTGCACTGAGACACCGACCGGAAGGTCACACGGGAGCGAAGACGCGGTTACATTCAGAGAATGGCGCATAACAAGGACGCTCTCCCAGCCCCGTTAGGTGCACTGAGAACTTTGACAGTGCAGTCTATACTTCGATATTTCCATAGCGGCCGATAACATTAGGTTATTGTTACACCTCTTGCCTTAAAAAAATGAATCTTTGTAACCGTGTTAAGTACATTTCTGAGGCCACGAGCTCTGTTGAAAAGGACGTTCGCAAATAAATTAAAAGAATAATTTTATAAGGCAGAAGGTGTGATGTGACAATGGCCTAATGTTATCGGCCACTATAGAAAAATCGAAATATAGTGTGCTGGGTAGTTTTTGAGATTAGGCACGGATATAAGAACTACTATAATAAATATTGAAATGGGTGCAATTCACAGACAACGACTATCACAAATAACGGACTCTGTCAGTTATAAACTGTCCACATGTTCACCAACTCCAACCGCTTTCTCATTTGCTGAATATCGGCTAATGTCCTGTATATCTTATTCTCGTATTATATGTTTGCAGCTCGTTGCCATAAGTAGTCATGTGGTACAGCTTCGTGTGCTTGATCAGTCACAAAGAAGTAAATTGCTAATAAATAATCAATCATTGTTCATCGTTCTATTATATGTTTCGTTATTTTACTGTACCGGGACCACTCGTGGGTAAGTGGTGGTAACCGCATGCTCTTCTTTGTTTCCAAATATCAGAAGAAAATCAGAATATTGAAGCCACTTGTGGGGACTATGTCCGTTATTTAGCTGGTAAGAAATAACAAGTAATGAACTTTGTGAACAATTATTTAATCAGTTGAATCTTAACTTATCTCGTGTACTGCTCATTTGAAGTCGTTTTTGTTTATGCTTAACCAATACCACCAGGAACACCTAGGCGAGTGTCTTGCTAGGTGGAGTTCAGTGCATGCCAGCTATCGTTCAATGTGAAGGTTTCACATTGAACGATATTAGTTGTAGACGAAGTACTGTATGAAATTCGATGTAATGGGTATTACATACAAGAGGTTTACGATACCCACCCGTTCCTCGCTCATATCGTAATCACTCTCTTGTATTATATTATTATAGCATCCCATAGTAATTTACTAATAATGAATCTAGGACATTTTGGCATGAATGTATTGGCTGGATCGAACACCTCTGCAAGGATGAGAATTCTAGCGACCGACCACTCTTATCGGTCGTTTCTGCGGCTTACTCCGATCTAAGCGGTTATCGTAGTAGTATCTAAACTACCGACCAAAGACCACGTGAGAACTATTTTCCTCATCTCGTCCCCACCGCCATTCCTAGGAAATGTCTGATTTTCCTTCCTCATATGACCTATCCCTCGTGATCCCATAAATCTCGGCAATGCTGCAAATATCTTGACTTGCAATCAGATTCAAACGTGGGTTGAAGTACGATCTGACAAGGGAGGAAACCTCTAGCGCATATAGACTAAGCGGAAGGTATTAAAACTAGTAGCAAACTAGCGGGATGCAGCAGAGAAAATATTGCTGAACGTAAAAGGGTTTCCTGAAGCATGCAATTGTTCAAGAAATTATGCACGTAAAATACTGCAATAAATTAAATATTGTAACAAAAACAGTCTTTATGAAAACTTCAGTAACTACTACATAGTTCAAAATTTCTTTACTGGATGTATCCATTAAAGCAAGCACTTAGCATCTGGATTTATCAACATTTTCGTTACCAGGGCCCTATAATAATAATTTTTCTGCGGAAAATTCGCCATTTTTTCCGGCAGATTACATAACTTTCCCTCTATTGCGTAAGCGGTAGCGAGAAAAGTTACTGTTCAGCAACACAACACGTGAATAGCAAATTTTTAATTACGAGTGGCCACTTTCTTGGATACTTGCTGTCGTACGACATCAGTTGTGCCATAAACAATGAAGCACAGTTTATCAGAGTGCAGTCGGGAGGCGCGGTATGAGAATAAGCGGAATAATAAAATGAAATATTGGCATTTTTCAGTCAAAATGTAAACTGTTTCATGGTTCTTGGATTTTTTCTCCAGTTCCTTGCTGGTTAACAGTCATAAACACCTCTTGCATGTCCACTTGAAATATTTTCAATCATTTGACTGTTCACGTCTGTCGGGATTGTGCTTGACACGAATGCAGTCCTACGATCTGGAAAATCGAGCAACACGAAGTGCGTCTTATACAGACGCCAGGAGAATCACGTAAGCAGAAATCTAATGACGATCAGAAAGTACCCAAGGAAACGTCTGCCTTCGAATAATGGTCAAAAGAAATGGGCTGGGCGGCCAACATAGAAGTGACACTTGCTGTGATTTAGGAAAGTCCCGATGAGCGAATACGTGCACTTAGGCCAGACCTCGAACTTGGACTGGAGAGTCATTTACGGAAATTATCGTTGGATAAGCTAAACTTATCAAAATAGCGTAGAACATTGTGCCAAAGATCAGCGTACTATTGCATTGGTAGGTGCAGCTACCAATCTGAAAGCCTCGAGAAACGTCATCAAATGGAAGCGGAAATCTGGTGACTGCAGAAAATTTTGTCAGGAGACGTCTGACTGCACGGGCAGTCCCAAGGGAGGGTAGACGGAGGACTATACGAGGTTGACCCTTCTCCTGTGATTTGAAAAGATTATAATGCGCATTCGCGCAGCTGGGCTAGGGAGTGACCCCTGGCTGTGGGGTCATTGGCTGAAAATGGCGGATCAGTGGAAAGTATCGAAACAACCAAAGCAAACAACATCCGTGCTCGAAATCACCTGCATTGGGAGGTCCAAGTACTATCCTAACACGCCGCGAAAGCGAAGGCAGGGCCATTTAACTCCCATATAACGTGGTGGGGACCGTTACAGTGGTGCGCTCTCCTGTAGCACCTTCTTACAGGAACTAAATACGAACTGCTGCCAACGATACATCAAACGTGCGTGGCTGGAGCGTAGGTTCGCGAGACGCAAGCAGTCGCGTAATGTCACAAAAATAGCGTCGATGTTCATTCCTTCTTCAGAGGATTCTTGTAAATATATATTATGACTAACTGAACATTCAGAAGTCACTTTTCATATTTCTCACAAGTAAGCCAATTTTTTCTGTGGATTTTGGCGAGCCTAACCTGCAGCTGTACCTGGCGACACTAGCGCCTCCTATAATAGCACCATCAAGCTTTGTCTTCGGTTTTGATGGAGAGTTACAAGTGTGACGTCATGCAGGTTGCAATAATACACAGACGAGAGTGGGTTTAACTTATTGCTGGTTTATTAGTAATTAAATCCATCACCGAAATAAACCTTATGTACAATCGTTAAATAACGAAATAAAACAACCCCACTACTAAAAGTGATATAAATTCAACGGCTACCACACCCTCTACTTTACTATCGAATGAACCCGATCGTGTGAAACACCGCAGAATTCCTACACGCCTCCTCATTCGAGTCTCACTGTCTCATGACAAATACATTGCCGGCCCTAGCCTCCGCAAACGCGGTCTGCGTCCCCAGCGGACGTCTGCCTCCGAACTGCACAAGTCGACTGCCTGAAGCGAAAAGGGGGCCGGTGGAGCGTCGCAGCACCCTAGCAAGGCTCGCAGCGCCCTTTCACTCTGAGCTTTCTCACTACGTCACATCCTGTCGGCGAGCGCGTGGTCCTGAGCGTCTCTGCTACGTCACGCGGTCGCCCTGTTGTCACATCTATGTTTGTGCACGACGCTACGCAAGGCCCTGAGCGAAAGCATAAATCTGGTGACCGCCGAAAATTCCGTCAGGAGACGCCTGACTGCACTCGGCGGTCCAAGGGAGTGGCGAGGGAGAAGGGCGGGGTCCGCGGGCCTTGGACGAAGGGTGAAGAGGGTGAGGGGGGGCGTCGTCTGCCCCTTGGGCGCCAATTACTCAGCGCGGCGCCCCCGCGGACAAACACTGTTTCCGCATCTCGGCGACCCCCCTGCCCGCACCCCCCGCGCCCCGCGTCCCGCCACGCGCACGTGCCGCCGCACGTGCGCTCGCCCGCGCGCCAGCCCCACTTATGAATTACGGCGCGCCGCCCGCCGCCGCTGCCCGCCTGCCGCCCCCGGAGGCGGCGCGATCGATGGCCGGCGGCGGGGGCGGTGCGCGGCGCGGCGGGGAGGGCGATTGAGACGGCGGGCGCGGTGATGTCGCGGGCGGATGGAAAAACGTGAGTGGCGGGGTATATGGGAGAGGCGGCGGAGAGTGAGATAGGCAGGGGTAGTGAGAATGACGGGGATGGAGAGAATGACGGGAACCGTGGCAGTGGAAATGGTGCAGATCATGGAAATAGCGGGGACATCGAAAATGGCGGGGACAGTGAGAATGTAGGATGTAGTGGGAATGTAGGGAACAGTGGGAAGTAGGGAACAGTGGGAACGTAGGGAACAGTGGGAATGTAGGGAACAGTGGGAATGTAGCGAACAGTGGGAATTTAGGGAACAGTGGCTATGTAGGGAACAGTGGGAATGGAAGGAACAGTGGGAATGGAAGGAACAGTGGGAATGTATGGAACAGTGGAAATGTCGAATACAGTGGGAAATTCGGCTGCAATGGGAATACCGGGAACATTAGGACTGGCGGAGGCACGAATAGGGATGGGGCAGTGGGAATGGTGGGGATAGTACGAATGGTGGGGACAGTGACAATAGTGGGAGGGTAGGAATCGCACGGATATTGACAAAAGCATGGTGTGGCGACCCCGTGGGTGCCGGAAGAGGTGTGGGAGATGTGGGCACTTGGTGATGCCGAAGGCGCCGATAGGATGAGCAATGGAAACGATAGGACCTATGAGGGCGTCACGAGCTGAAAGAACGGCGAGACTGAGTGGCATGGTCAGTGTGAGCGGAGGGGATTTTGCATGGCGAGGCCGCAAAAGCGACGGCGGAGGCCTGCGCGGCGGAGAGGGAAGCGATAGGGCTGTTGAAGGTGGCGGAGGAGGTTGAGGACGTGGCGTGGTCAGTGTGAGCAGAGGAGACAATGATTAGCGAGGCAGTGAAAGCGACGGTGGTGGATTGCGGAGAGGAGAGGGAGGTGGTTGGGGTGTTGAGGGTGGCGGGGAGGTTGAGGACGTGAATTTGGCAGTATTGCAAACGGACGTTGCAGTCGGAGGGGACAAGGAGGGACAGAGGGAGACGGCTAGATCCGGCGAGTGACCGCATGGACGTGATGCGGCGCGGGCGGGGAAGTGATGGCGGGTGAGGGCGTCACAGGCGGCGAGGGTGGCGAGGTGGGGGCGGCGTCGGTGACGAGGGGGCGGGGCTGGGGGGCAGCGCCCTGGGGCAATGTGGTCGCGAGCGAACTTCGCTGTTGTCGCCTGCTGCGTGCGGGGGGGGCGAGGGAGGGGAGGGGCAGCCGCGTGCGAAATGCCGGCCCCGCTCCGCACGCGCGGGGGAAAAAGCTTATTCCGCTGTCGTTGTAGAGAACTCTCATAAGCTCCGTATTAAATCAGACTACAGAACGCCTGTTAGCTAAGCGAAACTTATTGGCGTGATGTCAATCTATTCTTGTTTTCGTGTTCCTTGGTACTTCTCCCACGTTCCAAGTCCGGTTATGCATAAGGGTAAACATCCGAGTGTCTCTACGGAGAAAATTAGCGTTCCTGGAATCTAATGTCTTCTCTTCGGGCTCAAAATTTGATGCACGCTCTTGAAATGACACATAGATGCTTGTTGTTCTATGAACTATCTTACTCACTGTGAACAGGGGTTTCGCGATACCAGTTGCAGACTAACGGATTGTTGTGTAGGAAGTCTACTTCCGCGCTGTCCCCGTAATCTAAAATGTTGCCCGCATAGAACGGAGAAAGAATTAAAAATGACCGATATGTGCAGACGCTCGAAGTCTAAAATTGTTCCGCATAATGACTTTGTTCGACTATGCCGTTAAGTGCCATTGATATTAGGAATATATTCTACGTTTGGTCAACATTATATCTACAATAATAATATTTTGTAGAGAATTATGGAAAGTTCTATATTTAACCTACATCGTCATATGTGATACGCAGTATAACAGGACAATTACGGAAATTCGTAGAAGAGAAAATTACTGCACACGACGATTCAACGAAGAGGACAGTATTTGCAGTATACCCATTAAAATTTACGAAGTGAAATTGGTTGTGGTTAACAGACTTACTGAAAGAATATTGTTGATTCTCCCAAAATACATTACTACTTCGTAAAAGAAAATGACTACTTTACTTATCTTTTAGAGAAACAGATAATACATATATCTACAAAACTATGTAGTAATACACCGTGTAAGTATTATTTAATTTACACTAAACTCATTTACATTGTGTTACTTGTATTGCTTCATCGAAAACATATTTTTTAAGCGCTGAATCAAACCCTGAGAAATTTAGTTGTATTAGTCCCACGCCTTTAATTTGTTAACGCACGGTTTCAGTCGCAGGTAGTGTACCATAGCCAATCGCTCTCACAGTTGTTTTTTTCTCGCGAATGATCCACGTATTTTTTAAACATGTTTTGAAGCTTAATAAAAATTCACAGAATTTATTTTTAGCCTGACGTTAAAATATTTCAACATATTATGTTAAGTGGTCAACTTGTAAATATCCACGACCCTGTGTTTATCATTATTCACTTTTTTTGAGAGGCGTGATAAATATGAAATATTTAATGTGAAAAATATGCTGTGAACGTGCACTTTTTTATAAATAACAAGCGTGCTGGTAAAGGATCGCAGGAGTGTTAAAATGTATATTCAGTGCACAGGTCGTGGGTGGAGTAGAGATAAATTTATCATCTGATCTCCACGTTGCTAAAATATAACCATAAAATGTTTCATTAGAAACAATACATCGTGGGGAAATTCTGTATGTACAAGTGGAACTGTACATTTCTCGTGTAGTAAAACGACTTGGAGGCGTAATTTGACTCGTGATGCCTAGAAAAAGGTTTCTCGACCTACTATCCATCTCCTGTGTTTTTATGCGATTGGTATCCTATGTTGGAAAAGCATAAACTGTTATATCGAACTCATGGCGATCTACGACGGAAGAAAGGTTTACTGCCCGACTTTCCGGCGGCAGCCGATAATCATGCGGGGTATTACGGTGTCAATTAAAAAAATTAACCTATAGACTGGAATGTTTTTGTATCGGTTCAACAATAAAAGTGATGTCTTTTGAAAAAGACTTGTCAGGTTAGAAACATTACGTTGTGTTGGGTGTAGCTTTGTTTCGGCAGTAAGTGTAGTACAAGAGGCTGTATTTGACACGCAGTAATAAATTCTTCGTTGCTACCTATTATTTCTGACAATTGATGAAACTTAGCACAATAAATGACAAGTCAGATAATAAAGGGTGAAAAGCGTGTGAATATCACTCTGCTGAATATATTGCTTATAATATTCAGTATGGTACAATATCCTGACTGCGTTGATATCCTGACTCTACGTTGCATGCAAACATCGTAGTCACGCAGATTGTCTTACTCAAATAAACTATGTATGCCACTGCCATTAGTTAAACCGTTCGTTGAATGAATATAATGAAAAAGTACTCAAGAACATGCTTAATCAGTTTCACACCAGTCTGTTAAATTTCATAAAAAATATGGGTGGTTTAGAAGTATTTGATTTTGTTTTACCAGCTCAATTTGAATTACTTAAAAAAAATTATCAATGTATAATTTATCGTATAATCAACAAACAAATATCATTATTTTACAGGAGTACGTTTATTATCAGAGACATAAATAACGTTCAATGAAAATTATTATGAAAAAATGTTATTATAAAGTATTTCGATAAAAATATCGGTGAGAGAAGGTAAAAGTAAAGGGTAGTAGTAATGATCATTGGAATAGGGTTGGTAAAATAGTATGTGAAATTTTAAACCATACCGTTTAAGAACCTATAATATGCCTACTAGGTACAGAAAATTAGAGGAACAGATTTTTTAAGGAAGCGAGGTCGGAAAGCTACAGGAAAACGCCCTGAGAAGTAGCCAGGCTCCTTTTATTTTCGATCTCGAGATTGGAATCCGACCTGGAAGCTTACAGATTTGGGGTCTAGAGCAGAAATGACCTTCAGCAAAAAAATTCCGGACATTTTTTAATTACTAGCATTACTTGATTTAAACACTTCAAAGTGCTTAATAGGGTATCTGACCAGAAATAAATGTGTAATTTAATAACAAACGTTAAAGACGTACTTATTAACACATTGAAGCCCAAGTCCGACCTACACTCGGGCTTTTCTTGGAGGCGACTCCACACACTCAGCATTCGCCGAGCAGCGAGCTTCAGCTCGCCCAATGCCGAGCACCTGAAGTGTTCGGGAAATGTTCGCTTCCTTTGATGTGTTCAAAACATCTGACACGCGGTGGGTAGGGCGAACATCGAATGTTCGTCACTCGGCAAATAGAAATCAACTCATCCACACTATTCGGAATTCGGCGAGCGGTTGCTCGCTTTTCGCCGAATAGCGAATGTGTGGAGCCGCCCTTAATGCTCAAGAGACCCAAGTCCGAGCATAGCTCGGGCGCATTTTTCCTCGTCTTCCCGCGAAAGTGCCCGAGCATACCTCGGATCTGGGCACTGAAGAGATGCTTCTATTGATGTGGCTGTGTTGTTCTGCCACTTGTTAGCTAATTTTTGAATCATTTTGCGAAACGCGAGCCGGTAATACCACTTGTTTTTATAGTAATTTGCAATTGCTTTGAGTTCTGTAATATGGCGCGTGTATTGTTTTGAGTGTAGAACGTCGAGCAGGGCACAAAATTATGACTTTTTGTAAAATCATTAGGATATTACCTTTGGAGAAAAGCTTTGGATGGCAAATGAAAAAATTCTGATTCTTAAAAATATATTGTTGTTGCGCAGTTTTATACTGTATTTTTGTAATACATTCAAGTGTGTTAGTAAAATATAAAAATTAGCATTTTACGTATTTTTCATTTTTTCACTTAAGAAAGAAACATTTCGAAAAAAAGTAAAGGTTTGTGCATTTGTTTCACCAAAATAATTAATGTTGTAATTTAAAATACCTCTAAATACCTTGGGATCTGGGACCCAACCGGTCATCAAGCCCCTAGGTCTCCAAGTGTTAATACTTAAATAGCCAAAATGAACGTAACAATTGAAGTGAACTAATTGCAATTACTAGAAGTCCCAGTACATGAACGCATGAGAGAAACGTAGGAATAAACACCACAGGAAATTTTGTCGAGGCGTTTCCGAGGTTCCTTTGGTTTTCGATATCCAGATTGGAGCGCGACCTGGGAGCTCCGCTGAAAGCGGCGGAGGTTCAGCAGACCGTCACAAAAGGCGCTTTATTGCTGCTTTTCATTGCGCCAACTCGCTAAAAACACAATGACGCCCGCCCCCTCCCCAGCCCCCCCCCCGCACCCCTTCAGCATGACGTGCGTGCACCATGCGCCTGGGGCTCCTTCACTTTGTGTGCGGTGGGGCACACGACCCCCTCCCCTCCCCAGGCAGACCCCCTTCCCCCCCCACACACACACACACATGCATGTGCACTTCGCTCCAGGCTTCTGGTCGCTCGACAATTCTGGCAGCATCCTCCGCAATGACTGATTTTCGAGAAGCCCGGAGCTGTCTGCGTGCTTCACATTTTTTTACGTGGACTGCATTCTTATTGGGCCCGTTCACTCGCTACCGTTTTGAGAACGGTACAATTTGTTGGGTTAGCATACGGGTTCTAAGGTCCATTGTGGTTTCGAAATTGATATACCCGCTTCTACAAAGCTTGATTTTTATTTTCTTTCTTTCAGGAGTTAAAATAAAGTTAACAATTAAAATAACGTTAGAGTTACGTCAAACTATCCGTGAAGACAAGGCATTATAATACATGAAAACAGTAGAACTCAAAAGAATATTATGAAGAAAGGAATTTGAACGTATATTCAATAGTATGAATTTTAATTTTTTTTCTCCTCCCCCTACATCCAGCGACGTATACACAGTTCGCTCAGGGTTTATGGTAGCTCGACAGCTTTTGTATTCTCTTTAAAGCTTTATTTTCAAGTAGCCTCGAGCTGTCAATCTGTTTCTTTGTATTTTATATTGCTTGGTATATTGCGACAAGAACACAGCTGAATTATTTTAAAAAATATTTGTTTTAATTTTAATTTGTACCCACGTCCCGCCCACTCTCGCAGAGATAAATATATGCACATAAAAGCATTACTTCACTTTCTGGTTCTGTACGAGCGGTATCCCGTCTAGAATCTTCCTCAATGTCTGATTTTTTTGGTGAACGATTGAACTGAGCTGTTTTCTCCGTTCCATTTGTTCCTGGACGACTGTGGAATAGAACCCCTTTGCCTACTATTCTTGCAAAATATATACCGTATTTTGCTGGCGTATGAGTTTCATCACGGTTTATGATGCCTACTTTGTATTTTTTGAAATAAAATTGGGCGTTACATTACTACAAGGACGCAGCATACGTTTGTTTGAATTTCTATTTCTTTCTCCTCGTATTATGTTCGTACATGTACTCAAAAACATCACTCACAGTTTTTGGGCATTTAGCAACTCTCACAGAAGAGTCAAGAAACTATAATGTTTTCCACATTTTGCTTCATAAGTACTTGCATAACAGAAATATAAATTATCATAAATGTATCTGTCGGTGGAGTCAGGCAAAGCTACTAAATACTATTTTTAGAAAGAAAACTATGCGTTGCATTTACGACGATATGACTATTTATTACTCTCTTCCAGAGAATAACAAACATCATATTACAGAATTAATGTATTGTACTTCTGTAATGCAATGCGCATGTATTGAAAAACTCTAACCGGTCACTTTTTAACGCATATGAACAGTGTAATAACTAACAACGAGAATAATGATTTTTGCCTTTTCATAAAATTATGACACATTGAATATTATTTATTACATTTTAAAAATATTTATATTTAAATTACTGTTTACGAACATAATTAATAATGTAATTTTCGTGAAAGTGAGAAAGTAGAGGAGCCTTCTCCTAATTGTCTGTGAAACACCCGAAGTTTTTTTTTTGACAGTTGGTATTAATTGGTACCTACCAGAATGTCCTTTTGCAGGTCCGCCACCTTAGCGCTCCATTCACATTAAAAGGTAGGCACTCGTCAAGTCAGGTTACCTGGAGCCCCTTTAGAACCATCTGTGAGGGAAGAAATTTCTTTCGGTAGTCTATACGGGAATTATGAATACATTAACATTCGTTATTTTTTTGACGTGGCCCCTTTATCTCACCTAGTGCTTCTTGCGCACGACTCCACACCCCTCTGTAGGGTCCCCCGTCGCCCCTTCGCGACTTGCCCCTCTAATCGGCCTCCCCCCCCCGTCGCTCGTGGGGTGGCGTGGAGACGAGTGGCGGGGCGGGGCCGCACAATTTGCGTAGTTGCACGCACGCGTGGCGTTGAATTGTCCCGGAGCTTTGATCCCCGCGTATCGCATTGAAAACGCCCTCCTCGCAGCGCCGCGCCGGGGCGGCGGCAGAGGCGGCAACGGGCCCTCCGCATCACGCCCTGTGGCGTCTGGTCTGGGCACACTCCACCGCCCGCCGCTGCCAGCTCAACTACCGCCGTCGGGTGTTCCAACCTCTTCGTCACCGCCGCCGAAATTACCGACGCAAATGTCGTCGTTACTGTCACAACGCTGGCCTATACTCGTAATTTCTTGCCGTTACGCCGCTCGCCGCAACACTCATCGGCATTCTCACAGAAATCACGGACCATACTAGACTAATTACCGCACCACAACCATCGCCGATCTCACCGTACAACAATCACCAATTTCACATTATGACCATCACGAAACTCGTCCTTGTAGGTTAACCAACTTCACCTTACAACGAATGCCAACTTCACCTTACAACGATCACTAACCCACAACCACCGTCACTACCCCATCCCCCATAACCATCGTCACTACCACCATTCCCACCACCATCACACCATCACCACTAGCACTACCTCCACCATCACCACCACCACAATCCCCACCACCATCACAACCACAACCACTATTCCCCATCACTAACACCATCCTCACCATCACCAGTACCTCCAACTCCACCAACACCATCCCCACTACCACCAAGGTCACTACTACCATCCCCAACACCACCACCACCACTAACACCATCCCCAACACCAAGGGCCAGGATCCCTATCACCACTACCACCACTATCTCTACCATCATTCCCACCGCCACCAGCATCACTAACACTTCCACCATCACCACCACCATTATCAGTGCTACCTTAGCCATTCATATCGCCACCAGTACTATCACAATCACCCCTTCTACCACACAATAAAAAGAATGCCATCGTATTCGAATAGGATCAGGTACGATGTATCATTAGCCCTGCCACTTCCATCACCAGCGCCCTCTCCGCCACCACGTACTCGCCGTCGCAGCCACCACCACCACCACCACCACCACCACCACCTCCCCTCCGCCGTCGTTTCCACCGCCGTCCACAGCGCCACCGTCGTGCAAGTGCACATCCCCATCGCCATCGCTGCCGCCGTATAGGCCGTCGCAGCCGCCGTGGCTGCTCAGTGGCGTCTCCCATTGAAGAGCCAGATCGCGGTCACCAGGCCGGATGCAATTTCCGCGCAGTCAGCGAGCGTGGCGCACCCGGTGGCACACGCCCAAAACGATGTGGGTCGCATGCTGCCCTGCCCCATACCCTCTTACGAGTGCTGCCTTTCCTATTCGACCTACCATGTGTGTGTGTGAGAAAGGCAACAAAAATGAATTTGATACTACTTTAGAATAATATAGACTTATTCCAGCCGTGTCGAAAATCATTGCACGTCTGAATCCGAGGTGAAGAATTTAAGACACACAATATCAGAACATTTTTCATTTGCCACATAACCTCTAAACTAACTTGAAATTATATGAACTCGTTTGTTTCTATAAAATTATTTTCAATAAATAATTACGTTTATAAACGTGTTTTGACCTGAAATGTCCCAACAAATTTAATTGAAAGTATTTTGAAATTAATAATTTATGAAATATTTGTTTATTGGAAGGCAAAGAAAGTGATGTTCGCTGGCTTGTAGCTTTGCAGGTTATTGTTATGTTAACCTAATGTATGAACTTCTTCGAACGAAGATTTTTTTAAATTTAACTTTTGGAAATTTGAAACATCAAATAATATATTCTTCTGTATTTTTTCTAATCAACATATAACCTCTTACTAGGCAAGGTCCTTTTTCCACCAGTGAATACCGTTTATGAAGAGAAACGTAAAGGACTTTTCGACGTCTTACTTAGGATTTGGGGCGGGGGGTGATCATGTAAAGATGCCATTTCCCCGTTATCTTCTCCAATACTTGGTTTCTCCTGGCATATGCCAAGCAGCAAATAGCAAAACTTAATAAATCACCCACGATTATCTACACCACATTTTCACCTGTTCATCTTTTTCCTTCGTTTGAGAAGAGTGATCTGCCGGATGATCCTTGTACGTGTTGTTGTATTAATATATTATATTACCTTATTACAAGTAAGATTTCCTAAGTTTACATTCTCGAAACTTGAAATAACTTTCCTCCACCCATTTTGGTATACGTAAATATAACATATTCCCTTTCGAGATATCTACTTGTAATACTTGGTTTCTCATCGCATTTCAAACAATCACATTACAAGAAGCAATCGTCAAGTTGTGGTATACGTAAAAATAACATTTCTCCCTTCGCGATGTCTACTTGCCATACTCGGTTTCTCTTCGCATTTAAAATAATCATCTGACAAGTAGCAAACGCTAAGAAACACCCAGACTAATCTGCGCCATATTTTGACTTGTCCTCTCGTTGCTCCGTTGCAGGTGAGTGATCTGCCGAGCGGCCAGCGCACGCGAGGAACCTGGAGCAGCGCGTGTCACGTGACACGCACGCTGCGTGCCGGGAAGGAAGGTGCGTGCTCGCCGGAGGTAAGATGGCGAAACTCGTGTTCTTCGCGCGCGCGACCGGAAGTGCTTTTTAGCGGCTGCGTTGACATTCCCCTTTTGTCCTCGTCGACTCGGATAATTCGGAGTGGCGATATCTGCGAGTGGAGCGCGGTACTTGCTTTTTCGCACGAGACCGTCCTTTGTGTGTTCGGTGTGCGTGTGCCGGCTGGGTTGGCTGCTCAAAACGGTTGTTCTGTTTGTTAGAATGTGAAGTTAATATGCTTTCGTTTGTCGGGTGTTGTTCTGAGAGGTAACGTAAACTTTGTGGTCACGCGACGTTTTAAGGCGCTTTGCGTTAGGCAGTGGAGTGAAGAAGCTTAAGCAGACGAGTCTTGCGTACCGTTTCCGGAACATGAATTTTCATATCTTTGCTCATTTTTATGGTGCGTTAATGACTTTACAAAACTGTATTTACAAAACTGTATGTGAATCTACACACTGAATCATAATAAATGTTTTGCTATAAATGTCTCGAAAAATATTATTATAAATAATTTTTTTTACTCTCAACATTCATTGTACAATATTTTTCGGTAATTGAAGCGCTTTTATAATTAAGACTGTTAGAAGCAAAGTGGGGTATCCCCACCATAAATGTAACCTGAGATAATGCGGTTTGGCACACGTCACCTGGTGAGCTGGTCTCTCACATGGCCCGGACCTATTTGGTGCCTCCTGTTAATTTCTCCAGCTAGTACTACATTTTGACCATTCCGAACTTGACATAAACTCATAAAAAATCTGGGCTGGCTCATTCTGTTTCTAACAGCCTGAATTCTTCTTTGAATGAAATATGTAATTAGTTTCACGCAAATGATATATTTTTGTATTTAACTCTTATTTAACATACAATCTGTAATTAGAGAAAAAATCATTTATGAATTTAAAGTGTCAATAATTAAAATGCATCTATTTCATATTATTCGTCGCCATACCATATTCTTTTCTTCTTCTTCTTCTTTCTTCTTCTTCTTCTTCTTCTTTCTTCTTCAGGCCTAGAGCCCTGGGCATTTGTATACTCTTGATGTATCTACTCACAGGCAACGACCTTCGATCGAGGACAACGAAGGGTATGGGAAGTTCGGGACAGTGCCAGAGGAGAGGGGCTGTGTGTATAATGGGTCGCTACGCTGTGGGAAGACGGCGACCATTGAAAAGTGGTCGGTTGGGAGTGAAACGATCGGAATCTGAGGCGGGACTTCGGCGGAGCAAACTGGCATAGAACGGTGAAGGCATCAAAAGGATAACCGAGGTTAGTAGCAGTTGTAGTGGCTCAGGGAATCAACCGACATTGCAGTGCCACTGACCGGATGGTTCTAAGAGTTCGACTCCCGACGGTAGTAGTATTTTCTACACTAGCTAAATAGCTACCTCGAATTCAGCCGCTGTGTGAAGGAGAATTCTAGTGGCCGGCTACTGTGATCGGTAGTTTTAGAACAGTATCCTATCAAACAGGCCGTGAACCGCGCGCGATATTTCCTTCAGAGAGTGTGGCAAATGGTGAGAGGTCAGAAGAAGAAAATTAAATGGTGAACGTCCACTGATCAAACTGGAAGCACCTAACACTTTAAATACAAGCAAAGGGTACGGCAATGTCTGTGTGCATTTTTATCTATAATGAGATATCGTGCCTGATGTGGGAATGTGTAGGAAGAGACGGCAGTAGAGGCAGCTATGAGTAGAGTTCGGAAAACTATGTAGTATGGGGCACCTCGCGTCTTTAACTTGCAATTCTGAACATATCTAAGGGGAAATGAATTTTTTAAAATAAAAACTATTTTAAAAAATGTATTAAATGTTTTTCTCAAAATAATTTTCAATAAAATTGGTACAATAATGAAAAATTTTGCAAACTATGTAAAACTTAAGCAAAATGTGTTAAATATGTAAGATGGTACAAAATATGTTACGAAAAATTTGCCTACTATGGTACGGATATCATGCGTTGCTAAAATCACAATTTTGCGTACTGTGCATAGAAGGACAAAAAAATGTAATTGCATAAAAATGCGAACTGTAGTCATGAGTAGAGCGAAGGGATCTCGGCGAGGTCCGGGAGATCCGCCTGTGGGGAACTTGCGGCAGCGGAGGCTGAAAAGTGGTGAGTGGCGGATGACGTGGCAGCGGGAGGGTGGGAGAGGGGGGCTGGGGGGACACAGAGAGGTGGGGGAGGGGGGCTACCGCGTGCGGATGACAGCGCGCGCCATCCACCGCCTCCACCGCCTCCTCCGCCGCCCCCTGCCGCCGCCGCCTCCTCCTAGCGCGTGATTTATTCTTCTTAAGCCTGTCTGACCCGCAGCTCATTTGCCTTGTCCGCACTAATGATATATTTGGCATGAAATTCAAATGACTTTTTCATCATCTATACATACAGCCACCGCCTCGGCCGCCGCTGCTACTGCTGCTGCTGCAGCTGGATGATTGATGGATGCGCGAGGCGATCCTCAGCCCGTAATAAATCGCCGGCGGAAGCGAGATACAGCGGCGGCGAAGGCGGGGGCGGCGTCTGGGCACCCGGCGCTTCGTAGCCCTTGCGGCCCCGCTGCGCGCTTTTTCTCGTGGGCCTCGCTCGGCCTTGGCACTTTGGGGTCATTCAAGAAATACGTACAGCGAAGGGGGTGATGCTTCCCCGGCTTGCCTTCGTGGAGGTGATTCAAAATATGCATACAAAGGGGGAGGGGTTTGGCTCTTTGGGGTCATTCAAGAAATACGTTCAAGGGGGAGGGGTTTGCCTCCGTGGGGGTGATTCAAGATATGCGTACAGAGGGGGAGGGGTTTAGCTCTTTGCGGTCATTCAAGAAATACGTACAGCGGGGGGAGGGGTTTGCCTCCGTGGGGGTGATTCAAGATACGCGTACAGAGGGGGACGGGTTTGGTTCTTTGGGGTCATTCAAGAAATACGTACAGAGTGGGACGGGTTTGCCTATTTGGGGTCATTCAAGAAATATGGAGAAGGGGGTTGCCTCTTTGAGGTTCATTGAAGATATGCGTACGGAGGGGGAAGAGTTTGCCTCTTTGGGAGCATTCAAGAAATAGGTACACAGGGGAGGAGAGTTTGCCTCATTGGGGTCATTCGATAAATATGTACAGAGGGGGAGAAGTTTGCCTCTTTGAGGGTCATTCAAGGTATCCATAGAGAAGGTGAGGAGTTAGCCTCCTTGGGTTTATTGAAGAAATACGTACGGGGGAAAGAGTGTGCTTATTGGGGTAATTTGGTAAATACGTACAGAGGGGGAGGGGTTTGCCTCTTTGGGATCATTGAAGAAATACGTAAAGTGGTGGAGGGTTTGCCTGATTGTGGTCATTCGATAAATATTTGCAGATAGGGTGAGGTTTTCCTCTTTCGGGGCATTTAAGAAATAAGTAATAGGGAGAGAGGTTTGCCTATTTATGGTCATGCAAGTTACGCCTACATGGGAATGGGATATTTTTTAGCTCATTCAAGAAAATCCTGCAGACGGGGAGGGGTTTCCTTTTTTGCCTCGTGTTTGTTCGATAGGATGGGAGGGTTGAATGATTGAGTATTTAGTGTTTCCAGGCGCGTCAGTTACTTAGGTCACTAGTTCCGTGGATGTGCTACCTGATATAGGAGGGAGTTGATGGTGCTTCTGCGCTGGAATGTGAGACACACGTGCGCTGAATCACACGTCGTATTAAGGTATTTTCCTCTCCATGTATCTTCCCGAGCAAATCACCACAAAAGTCGGGAAAAATCTTAGTTACCGACTGGTTTCCCGACATATGAGATAGTGTAGTGCATGTAGATGTGTTCGTTTAGAGAGAAAGGAGGGAACAGAGATCAGAACTCTGATCCGGCGTTTGCTTGATATTGACCGGGGAACTACAGAAAACTACCGATCAGAGCAGACAGCTACTCGAATTCTTCCTGAGGCAGTTGTGTAAATCGAACAAGTTATTTAGCAACTGTCCAAAACTCCTCCACTGTGGAGACTTGATTGATAACCTCCCGATAAACGACGCTGTACAGGCAGCGACACAGAGCATGACAGGTGGGTGGTGGAAGGGAAAGAGTAAGTGAAACGTGTAGCACTCATAAGACCCAACAAACGCAAGCCGGAACTATTTATTCCACGAATAGCTCTTCCGGTTGCTCACGACAAATCCCATCGGACAAATTGCCGTCTTAACAGCTGCTGAAACAATCGTTTCTTTACGCGAATTACGACCAAACACTTGTTGATATTGAAATATATTTTCGAAGAGGGCGTTCTTTTAACCCAAAGGTTTTGGTGAAATCTATTCCATAATCAAACCACAACTCTATCTTGGCAACATAAAACACACTACAACAAGTTATTTTCTCAGTATAATACCGTATTTTATTCCATTTATTGTGTGTATTGTTCAATATGTACAATAATTTTTATAAATAAAACCTTTTAAACCACTGTCTTGCTAAATATTTGAAATAAGAGCATTTAGTAAAAAAAATTACACTCCCCTCTACTTCGAGAAGTTGGGTTGGAAACACCCCTAGCGTGTATTGGCCTCGTCCATGAAATGCATTCATCATTAAAAGAGTTGGTGAGCTTCAGTACTTGGACACGTGGCGCCATGGAATTTTCATCCTGCGTGGGTTAAGTCCGCTTTTTAGCCATTTTTTGCCAAAGGATTTTTTCGTTATATTTTCCTTCATGCGAATATTTCCGTACCTAGCTGTTTTTCCCGTTGGAAATATTTCTGGTAAAGCAACATTTTTTTAATTCCAATATTGGGTAACCTGTTTTCGCATTAGGCACTGAAAGGAAAAGATTCTTCCGCCATCATTAATACAAACAGTGGTAGTTTGAATACAACCGAATCGCGTCCATAGAAAGTGTTGTTTTAATACATAAGTGAGATGAGACTAGGAAAACATTTTCTAACAATTTAATAATGAAGTATTCTTATCAATAGTTTAATATCCCTCTTTCATTTTCTTTCTCTTCTACATAAATTAAGTAAGTCCCGCAAATATATTTGCCGCGTTTGAATTCACAATGAAAAAGGGTAGACCACTCAGTACAAACCTTATCTTATTTATAGTCTCGAAATGAACCTGCAGCTCTGAAATAAAAAATGATAGAAATACTCATCTGCAGAAAATTAGAATTATACGAATACACAATACGAATCAAGTAATTTTCGTCTCTTCGAAAATATTTGAAACGTCATGATGGCCATGTGCTACCATAGATGCAGCAACAAGTAAATGCTACCTGGAGCAGAAGCGGCCATGTGTAGGAAAAAAATAATAGTAATGCGCTAATAAAAGTGACCCCACAGATGCTAATGAACGTATTCTGTCATCCTACATGGATTGTGAAGTGGTGTTAAAATATATTTATTTAACACACATGGTGAAGACATTCCCCTCTAAATTATTACTAGAGAACTAGTTACAAATCGTTCCTCATTATAAGACCCAACGTTTTTTGTAACGCTCTCAACATACTACGTGGACTTTCGTAATTTAATTCCTCGTCCTCTTTCCATTACACCCCTCGAGCCTCTTGCCTCACCTCGCCCTCTATCTGGTGTCACCGCCAGCGCCTGCGGTGGCCCGTCGCAGCGCAGCTCCCGACGCGTGCCATCGCTCCAAGAAGGCCGGGGGGCGTACACGATGCGACGCGAAGCGATGCGACGCGACGCGACATTGCGCGACGGCAAGCGACGCGACGTTGCACGACGCGAAGCGACGCGCGGCAGCGCTGCGGAGAATCCGCGCTCATAAAGAAAAGCAAATCCCGTTAAAAAATGGCTGATCCGTCCGGGGGCTTTGCAGCGGGCGGACGTGTGTTCGGCAGCGGCCCGCAGGCGAGCTTACCCTGCTCCTGTCGGCCCGCGCCGTGGCGTCGCGTCGCATCGTCCTGCTCGATTCCCCGCTGCCCGACGCCACCCGCCACGCCCCTGTTTGCTCCCGCTCTGTGCGGCCGCGACCGTATATACCCACCGGAATCCGACCTGCCCCGATCCACTCCGCCCCTCTGCGTACCGCCCTGTTCCATCTAGCTCTCCTCCGCCCCTCTGCGTCCCGCCCCGTTCCATCTAGCTCTCCTCCGCCCCTCTGCGTACCGCCCCGTTCCATCTAGCTCTCCTCCGCCCCTCTGCGTCCCGCCCCGTTCCATCTAGCTCTCCTCCGCCCCTCTGCGTACCGCCCTGTTCCATCTAGCTCTCCTCCGCCCCTCTGCGTCCCGCCCCGTTCCATCTAGCTCTCCTCCGCCCCTCTGCGTACCGCCCTGTTCTACTTAGCTCTCCTCCGCCCCTCTGCGTCCCGCCCCGTTCCATCTAGCTCTCCTCCGCCCCTCTGCGTCCCGCCCCGTTCCATCTAGCTCTCCTCCGCCCCTCTGCGTACCGTCCCGTTCCATCTAGCTCTCCTCCGCCCCTCTGCGTCCCGCCCCGTTCCATCTAGCTCTCCTCCGCCCCTCTGCGTACCGCCCCGTTCCATCTAGCTCTCCTCCGCCCCTCTGCGTCCCGCCCCGTTCCATCTAGCTCTCCTCCGCCCCTCTGCGTACCGCCCCGTTCCATCTAGCTCTCCTCCGCCCCTCTGCGTACCGCCCTTTTCCATCTAGCTCTCCTCCGCCCCTCTGCGTCCCGCCCCGTTCCATCTAGCTCTCCTCCCGCCCCTCTGCCTACCGCCCCGTTCCATCTAGCTCTCCTCCGCCCCTCTGCGTCCCGCCCCGTTCCATCTAGCCCTCCTCCGCCCCTCTGCGTACCGCCCCGTTCCATCTAGCTCTCCTCCGCTCCTCTGCGTACCGCCCCGTTCCATCTAGCTCTCCTCCGCCCCTCTGCGTCCCGCCCCGTTCCATCTAGCCCTCTTCCGCCCCTCTGCGTCCCGCCCCGTTCCATCTAGCTCTCCTCCGCCCCTCTGCGTACCGCCCTGTTCCATCTAGCTCTCCTCCGCCCCTCTGCGTCCCGCCCCGTTCCATCTAGCCCTCCTCCGCCCCTCTGCGTACCGCCCCGTTCCATCTAGCTCTCCTCCGCTCCTCTGCGTACCGCCCCGTTCCATCTAGCTCTCCTCCGCCCCTACCCGCTGCGACACCCTTCCTTTGCAATAACACATCGTTCCATTCCGCTCATGTCCGTCCTTCTTCGTCATCCGCTCCTCCCTGGCATCGTCCTGCCCGATTCCCCGCTGCCCGTTAGACACGCTACGCCCCTGCTCGCTCCCGCTCGCTCCGGTCTCGGCCATACTGCAATCCACGGCCCTAATTCGCCCCATCCCGCTCCACTCCTTCCTGCCCCGCTCCGCCTTGCCTCCTTCCCCAGTCTCAACTCCCCGCCCCGACTCGACTCCCCGCACCGGACTCAAAACTCTTCGCCTACCACTCGACTCTTCGACTACCTCTCGACTCTTCGCCTACCATTCTACTCCCCGACCTTCTCTCTTCTCCCCGCCGTTCACGCGCCTCCCCGCCGCCATTTCTCCCAGCGCTCTGCTCGTCTCTACGCCGCATCATTTTCTGTCCCTGGGACGCTTCGTCGCTGCCGGCGTTGCTCACGTCAGCCTAGCGGAAGTGCAAAGAACGATGGAGAGGATGGAGCGAGGACACAGTTCACTGGCCGCTTGTACTGAACGAATCGCAGTAGAGGGGAGTAAACAGAATATTGCAATGTTTAATGCCTTCCTCAACGTCAAAATATTTGGACCAGTCGTGGGTTTCTAAAATGGAATAAATTGTAAATAAACTTAGAGCCTTTGATTCACTACATAGTACATCTACTAGTACGTCAGTTCACTACACAGCTCTCATCTGTAGCAATAAGAGGACAAATTATTTTAAAGGCGAAAATAGCTTGTGAGTCCATTTTGTAGACTCACTGCCAAACGTGTCATGCCTGATGGCGAAATTTTAAATAGTACCGAATTGTAGTGAATTTTAAATAATTTAAGCGAATAACAACATTTTAAATTTGTAATTTTAAATTTAAAAATGAAGGTTGGTCCAAAACCCGTTACTCATTGGCATTAGGGATAATGCCGATTTCTTTTCACCTTACTGGAATGAATATGATGTTTTATTGTATTAATTTTGGAATCCATATTTTTCAAGGTTATGCTTTTAAGTCTCACTTTGTTTTTGTATTTTTAATGTTTGTCTGTGAACGGTTGACGACTGTTTTGTTCGTTCGACTTGAACTATTACGCAATATTAACAACACATTATAATAACACAATTTTAGTTTTGTATTGTTAGTAATTAATTTCTATGAGCGAATATAAGTGTTTTTAAATGGGTTCGCAACACGAAAATGAAAACCGATGTTCTACGCGAAAGCCGATCGCTACTCCACCTCTCGGGGTGCTTTCTGTATGAAACCTTCGTCATGCATTCACATGGGTGAAGGAACCTGTGTGATCATACTGAATGAACATATCTTTCTGGAGAGACAGAGGGAGGAAGGAAGAAAGGGAGAGAGAGAGTGGGAGAGAGTTAGAGAAGGGAAGGTAGAAATGGATAAAGATCGAGAGGGAGAGGTTTGGAAAGGGGAATAGATAGATCGCTAGGAACAGAGAGAGGGATAGATCGACAGAGGCGGGAAGGTTGGGACATGGAAGTTAAGGCCATGGATGTATGTTGAGAATGAGATGTAAGGAAAGGAACGTCAAAGTGAGTGAGAGCGGGATGGTGAAAGGAGAGAGGGAGGGTCGATGAAGGGAGAGAGGGAGAGGGATGACGAAGTGAGGGAAGAAGAGACAGCGAAGTGAGAGAGGGAGAGGCGGCGAAGCGAGGGAGGGAGATACGGCGGAATGAGAGAAAAGGGAACGGCAGAGCGAGAGAGGAAGGGACGAGATAGTGAGAGAGGCCGAGACAGTAAAGCGAGGGAGGGAGGAGTAGTGAAGTATGAGAGGGTGGAACGGGAAAGTGATAGAGGAGGGGACGTTGAAATGAGAGAAGAATGGGATGGCGAAGTGAGAGGACGGACGGTGAAGTGAGAGAGGGGGGGGGGCCGGCGAAGTAAGAAATGGCGGGACGGTGAAGTGAGAGCAGGCGGGACAGCGAAGAGAGGATAGGATGCCAAGCGCCGGCGGGGTGGTAAACAGGGTAGTAAGCAAGCGGGGCGGGCAAGCAGCGGTAGTTGGGGCGGAGTGGATCGCGTGGGAGTGACAAGGCACGCGCCACTGCGCCGAGCAGCGACGCCGCCACCTCCCCCCCCTCCGCCGCGTGCCGTCGTACCGCGCGTGACACGGTGGAAGCGCGCCGCCGGGCGACGGCGTCCGGAGGCGTCGGCGTCGCTTCGCCCCGCGTCGCCCTGGGGCGTCGCGACGCCGCCGGGGCGACAGCGGAATCGACGCCGACGTTGCGGTGGATCTCTTAGCGGCGGCGCCGGGGATTTTCCCGCTGGAAGAAGCGCCGGGTAACTGCTGCCGGGGCTCTTGACGAGGAAACTCCTCGCGCTTCTCTACTGCCCCTCCTACCCTGTTGAGATCGTTGGTAATAAATGCATGCTGCAAAATACTTGTGCCAATCCAGAAGATGGTGTGGTGGAAACGATGGAGCGACCGGAAAGACGAGGGAGTGCAGCGTGAGAGAAAAGCGAGCGGACAAGGCGAGCGGGAAAGAGCGAACGGGGAAGGGCGAGCGGGAAAGGGCGAATGGGAAGGGCGAATGAGAAGGGCGAGCGGGGAGGACGAGCGAAAGGGCATACCAATGGGGCGAGTAGGAAGGACGAGCCAACGGAGCGAGTGGGAAGGGCGAGCTGGAATGGGCCAGCGGTAAAGGTCCAGCGGGATAGGGCGAGCGAGAAAGGGTGAACGGGAAAAGGGAACGTGAAGGGCGAGCGGGAAGGGACGAGCGAAAGAGGTGAGTGGAAAGGATGAGAGAATGGGGCGAGTGGAAGAGGCGAGCCAATGGAACGAGCAGGAACGGCGAACAAAAAGGGTGAACGAAACGGGCGAGGTGGGAAGGGCGAAGTGAAAAGGGCGTGGTGGTGGTCGAGGTGGAAAGGACGAGCGGGAAAGCATGTGCGGGAAAGAGTGAGCGGAAAAGGACGAGCGGGGAAGGTTGAGTGGAAAAGACCGAGCGGAAGAGGGCGAGCGGGAAAGGTGGAGCGAGAAAGGGCAAGCGGAAAAGGGCCAGCGAAATGAAGCGAGCGGGAAAGGGCAAGTGGATTGGGGTGAGTGGATTGAGGCGAGTGGGAAAGGGCGTGGAAATGAACGAGCTGGGTGGGCGAGCCGGCGGAGACATCGAACGGACAGCGCGAGCGGACGGGAAGAAGATCGTGAGAACCGGCGTTCTGGGTTTAGCCACTTGCGACTCCCTGTCATTGTTTACGTTTGTGCGTTTGTGCTGTACAGTTCACTAGTGCATCAGAGCAACGGAGGCGAAAATACTCGTAATGTTTCCATGTGCAGCTGATCGATCATCTTTATATGGAAGTATCGATGTGATCTGGAAAATGAAACAACGTAGTGCGTGGTCGTAGACTAGGCGTATGTGCTTTCTCCCACAAGTCATTTTACAGTCCCATAGTGCAGCAAATTAACATGTTTGTGAACTGAAAATTACAACTCAACAATGAAACTTTTCCGCAGAACATTTGATTACCATCTATACATTCCCAATTAATTTTTACCTTTCAACGAGTCTACTTCCACCAGAAATGAGTCAGTATAGTAAGTTATTATGCAGCAGTAAAGAATGTAAGTTACTTAATGATCTATCACGTTGGCCTGATATAGCAATGTTAATTTTTTCTAATCGTATTTATAAATTGTTTTCACATACTAAATATAGGTTAAATGAGTATGAATCAAAGTCAATGCATGCATTGGTATAATACAAATCTTATCCACTTATTTATTAATTCATTACAAAGTGAAAGATGTCGGCTGATATTAATCTTTAAACAATTTTATGCGGTATGCTAATCGGTTTCGAAATAATATTAAAGATTCCAGGAATGTGATTACGGCCTCCGCAAGATTGAATTGTGTATTTTTGGTACACTTTCGAGATTATTTTCCTTATGTGCTTAACGTAAACTCGGAGTGGCACTCATTATTTTGGTAATTGTGACACTTTATTTATGTATTTATTTATTTATTGGATTTAACCTCTGTTATACGCCAATATACAATTATGGAAATAATGAACTCCTTAATTAATTAAATAGTCAAGTTAATAAGAATACAGTTACTCAAAAACACAAAAATTACAAAAACACATTAATTACAAAAAAAGTTAAAACTTACAATTTTTTAATGTATTTTCATTACACTAATTTTAAAAACGTTCACAGGTACTAAATATTCGTAAAAAATCTTTAATTTAATTCAACAAGCTTATATATTACGTTGTATTTTAATTATTAGATTGACAATACTTCTAAGAAAACCTACATTAGTTGCCTCCTTAAAAACATAAAATTGGGATCAAAACCATCGTGACCGATGTATCAGAAGAAAATGACATACTTCCTATAACCTACTTGAACTGTAGTTTCACTGGCTTATTAATTGCTTTACATTCTGCAATAAAATACAAATAGGAGTTTGAAATGTACGAAAATCTAAAAGTATTCCTAGCAGTCTGAGCAGCATACCCGACTCTTCACTTTAATTAGATTTATTTTGGACCTATCCCTGAAAATGAGATCAATTTTATTATTGACCAGAAATATTGTTTTTTCTTCAAGGTCACTATTCAGGGAGGATAATTCCATCTTTCTTCCGCTTTCCAAATATATATATATATATATATATATATATATATATATATATATATATATATATATATATTAGGTTTGTAAGAAATATTTCAAGACGCCCATTACACTGGGCAACAAAAAAAACAATTTTTGAATGCTTCGAGCACTTCATGAGTCAATTCCTACTAATTTTGGGTTGAGAAAAACAAATATGACAATGAAAAATTTTTCTTAGCTCTAGTTTCTATGATATACACTAGGTGGAAGTATTACATATTAACGGATTGAGAGAAAAAGATGCATTTTAATTACAATATATGCTACCAACAATGAAAGTGCATTCGATTTTTTTAACTTGTAATTACATGCTAAGAGTTCAAAATTGCTGGAATAATACTTCGCAGATGGTCGTGTCTGAAGAGAATCATGTGGTGGCTTCTTGAGATCGTCGTCTTTTAGCTTTCCTCTTGTAATGGAGTTCCGCAGAATCCCTACACAAAGACCAACAGTAATCCGCAAGCATTACTTCATTCCAACGGCCCTGATATCTTTGTTCTATAACAGAAATGTCCTGATGGAATCTTTCGCCATGTTCATCACTAACAGCTCCACAACTAGGAGGGAAAAATTCTAGGTGGGAGTGGAGAAAATGGATCTTAAGGGACATGTTGCATCCAAGGTTACGGTATTTTTGCAGGAGCACTGTCACCAAATGCTTGTAGTTATCATCTCTTTTGTTGCCTAAAAATCCATGAACAACTCCCTTGAAGGCTTCCCGAGCTTCCTTTTCTTTCCCCTCCAAAACTTGGTCAAATGCAGGATCCCTTACAAGTTCTCTAATTTGTGGTCCGACAAAAATGCCTTCTTTAACTTTTGCATCACTTAATTTCGAAAATTTCTCTCTTATGTACTTAAAGGCCTGCCCCTCTCGGTTCATAGCTTTGACAAAGTTTTCATCAAACCCAGCTTGATATGCAGGGGTGGAAGAAGAACGTCTTTTGGGTCCACAAGAGGCTTGGCAACGACATTTTTCTCGCTAGGGTTAAGATTTCTTGCAGGCCAGTCTCCTTTAATATAATGCAATTTCCTATCTCTACTGTCCCACATACATAAGAAGCAGCAATGCTTTGTGTACCCCAGTTGCATTCCTAAGAGTATGGCAATGACTTTTAGATTACCACAGATTTTCCATTTGTGTTCATGGTATTTAATTGAGTCCAAGAGAGCTGTCATATTTGCATATGTCTCCTTCATGTGAACAGCATGACCAACAGGAATAGATGAAAGAAGGTTGCCGTTGTGAAGTAACACAGCTTTCAAACTAAGCTTGGAGGAGTCTATGAATAGCCTCCATTCAGTTGGATCATGGTTCAAATTCAAAGATTTCATCAAGCCATTAATGTCGCAGCAAACAACAAGATTGTTTTTCTTCTCAAAAAGGGAAGCAGTTCCATGTGACGTTTTCTATACTGTGAGATTCTGACATCACTTTCGAGAAGATTCCATTGCTGTAGTCGAGACCCAAGAATTTCTGCCTTCTCCTTTGACAGGCCGAGGTCTCTAATGAGATCACTCAATTCCGCTTGACTCAGTCTGTGCGGTTTATCATCTTTTCCCTCAAAATCAGGGTCATGAGATGTGGAAGGCTTTTTTGGTTCTTCTTGTTCCACACTGTCTTCATTTTCTACTTCAAACACACAATTTTCGGGTGGAGTAGGAACTGGTAAACTATCCGAATGTGGAATGGGTCGAATAGCAGATGGAAGATTCGGGTACTGAACTGTTCTTATTTTCTTCATAGACAATCCTGCCTTTATAGGTGGAGTCAAGCAGAAATAGCAGTCATCTGTATGGTTTGTAGGCTCCCGCCAAACCATAGGCGCAGCGAAAGCCATAGATCGTTTCTTCTTTTTCAGCCATTGTCGCAGTGTAACTGAACATGCGTTGCAACATATATGTGGAGCCAAGACTTATCCTGGTCCCCTACTTTCATACCGAAATAATGCTGATAGGCAGTCTTTACAAGAGGCGTCAGATTGCGTTTCTGTGAGCAAAATGTTATTTCACCACAAATATAACAAAAGTTATTCACCATATTTACACATTTCGTGGCATTTTTACAAATTTTACACTCAAAAAACACTCCCAAACCAGAAATTTTGCATTAGTTTGAGCAGAAACTATATGTAATTCACAGTCACAGCAACAATATCTATGTTTATGACTTACAAACAGCTGAAGAGCATTGGTGTTTTGTTATTTGACAGGTGTGCCAACTCCCCCCAAAAAATTCCCCCAAATTTAAAATCTTAACTCTAAAAAATGAAATGTCACTTTATCTTCAAAATAAGAGCTAATCTGTCATTTTTATGGCGATTTTTGAATTCAGCAGATGGAAATACATGTAAATTGACTATTTTTAAGCCCGAAGCATTTTCATTGTTGCCCAGTGTTATCATGTGTTACAGGAGTTTTCAAAAACCATGAATTTTAATTCTATCATCTATCTACAAAAATTATCTATGTACAAAAAGTATTCATTACGAAATTGTGATACATTTTCTTCAAGTTTCGTTAAACTTTTGAGGGAAATAGAAACTATTTGCCTTGAACAAAAAAATATTGACTTTCACTTCTACGTGTGTAGTGAATGGAACGCATTTTGATTCGATTAACAAAGACATGTGAAATGTTTATAGGAATTTATTGTATTCTTAACGTATTTTAATTCTTAGATGTACATTCGTGTGTTTTTATGTAATTATATGCAAAGCTCTTGTGGATTTACTTTTCAAACATACTACTACTACTGAAGTATAAAATTAAATGTGAAAATCATCGAACTTTAGTGAAAATAATCCCAGGAATAATAGTGTTGTTTCTTGTTAAGAAATTTAAAGTTAGCTACGACATTACAATTAGTTAATTATATTCATTGAGTTACAAGATACTACTAACGTACACACTCCGTTGCACTGCTAACTGCGAATCAAGCCCCTGCTCTTGTGAACCAGCTGTCCGAGGAAGCGAGAGCCCTGCTATCGACGCCCGAAGCTCCTTCGATCAGCCGTCACCGGCGGCGCCACTAGCGCAAAACTAATCCAATCAATGCCCAGCCCGCCAGCTGCACCGCGCCAATCAACCCCGGGCTGCGACGCGCGACACGGATACCCTGGCGAGCGGCGCGGCGGGACCGATCGTGCCGCAGCGAAGATGATTCTAATTTGGCGGTGATGACGGCAATAATGAGATTGAGGAATGGCATTTGCGGAATGTGTTAATATTGATGGGCTACATTGGATGTGCACTGTAAGGAAAGGAAAATTTTGTCCTCGATTTCCGAGTATTGTCTCGGTGTTATTTATACTGTTTGTTGCAGAATTTTAACATTTTCTCTAGAAGTTGTTAATGGTATTGTTGCCTACGAAATCATGAAGTGCAAACAAAATACAATCTAATATAAGAATCTTCTGGAAGAAATATTTAAGTAGGTAATAAGATTGCAAGGAGTAAATGTATTCGTCGAATTGCAGATGAAAAAATCAGTCGTATTTATATTGAAGTCTTTTTGCATTAAACTTTTAATTGTCTTTAGAAATATTTATCTCGCAAGTGGTTAAAAAACCATTATGTGCAAGTTAGTGATTATTCAGAGGCGTGATAGCCCAAGTAGATAATCACTAACAACACGTACGGTCTTTTCGCCACGTGAAATATACATTTATCAAGGTCGATCGCCTTTTATATACACACAAATATTTTTTATATATTTTCTAACTGTATATCTGTGTAATCAATGGAATTATTCTTATTTTATTACTCTTTACTATTCACCACGCAAACATCATATGAAGCCGATGGTAACAAGTGACAAGTATTATTCCGTAACACATTTATAAAAGGTTTAAATGACGTGTTTTATTTATATTTATGAAAGAATAGAAACAAACTTTTGAAATCGGAAACGAATTTAAATTTAAACGTTCCCCTGCATTTGACAAAGCGACCGAAGTGCACTTCAAACACAGCGGTGCTTCCAAACGGCGCGCGGCGTTTGTATGTCGTGCAGTTGCAGCGCCAGCAATCACAGGTGTTTTTCTGCACCTCTCCGCTCTAAACGACCCTGCATCGACGGGGCGCGGAAGAAGCGAGCCAGCGAGCGCGGAAAAGCACAGCACGGAGCGAACTCTCTGAATCTGAATCAGTGAAATTGTCGCTGATTCAATCAGTGAGAGCCAAAGTCACTGATATCTTCAGCTGAAATGTGTAGTTTCGCTGACAATCAGCGAATATGCGAACCTTTTCACAATGACCGCCAGCATTTCACTGGTCGTCAGTGATAAAAGTGCCGCGCCACCATCGCTCACTGATCGTTCAGTCGTCACGTGCAATTAGTGTGACAGATTTCACTGATTCAAAAAGTGGACCCAATTTTCACTGATTTGTCCAGCCCAATTCACTGATTGTGAGTGGCAGGTTTATAACTGACACCAAAAGTGAATAGTCACTGTCAATCAGTAGTTTTTCACTGATTCAGACTGAGAGAGAAGGGAGTGGGCGACGGACGTAAAGGAGGTGGGCAGCGGGAGCTGGGGGCGCAGGTCGAGGCGCAGGTCGTCGCCCACGGTTCCTCGCCGGGCGCCACCGGAGGCGGCGGCGGCAGCGCGATTAGTGTAAAACTAATCCAATCAAAGCAGCAGCCAACGCCGCTGCGGCGCGTTGGCCTCGGGATGGGATCCGTGGGTCGAAAGAGATGAGCTGGGGGGAGGGGAGGGTGGAAGGTGCCGTGGCGCGTGGTGGGAGAGACGGAGGTAGTGGAGGTGAGGGAAGGTGTGTGACGTTTGTTATTGTATTGCTCACGCTTGTCTTAATATTTATGTTTTGTTGTTGTTGACAATAGGATGCTTCGGAGGCAGTTGTGAACGAAGCGAACCTTTTGGATTGTTGGAGAGGTTGTCGAGGGACAGCGTTTCTATGGATATAATACGAATAAACATGTATCGTTGTACGGAAGGTTTTAGAAGGAGAATATAAACTAGATTGCATAAACGAATGTCTTGTCGAGTTATTATATAACAAATATAAAAAGGAACATACACAACAAGATTCATGGCTAGGGGCACGAGGGATGTAAGGGACACAGAGTGTGTGTAGTAGGGTGGAGTACGCAGGCTAGGAGTAAGCTGGGATGAACGGGAAGTAGTGAGACTTTGTATATAAACTTTATTTGAACAAAAATACAAATATAACAAAATGTTCATTTGCACAAAAAGGCTCTGATTCAGGAAATCCTGTCTTTTAAAATCAGATCTGAAAAAATACATGTAGTATCAATACAAAGCGTGCAGATTACATACAATTATAATATACTTGTTAGTTGGGTGAGGAGAAAGTAGGAATGGGGCTATCGGAAACGTGAGATCATGCTAATGTAGGTACCGGAAACGTGAGATCATGAGGTCACGACGTAGGATGCGACGTGGAACATGAAGTGATGATGCGACGTGTGACATGCCGTAAGATGTGACATGGGAAATGGCGTGAGATGCGACGAGGACTTGATGTGAGATGCGACATGGACCTGACGTGAGATGGGACTTGGGACGTGACGTGAGATGGGACTTGAGACGTGACGCAAGGCGTGACGTGAGATGGGACGTACGATTTGACGTACATGTGGGCGCGTGACGTGAGATGCGACGTGGGAAATGCCGTCATATGTGACGTGAGTCGTGATGTGATGTGACGCGGACGTGACGTGACATGCGAGTACGTCATGACATCACGTGTGTCAAACGAAGAGGTGACGTGCGACGTGATGGGGATGTTGCTGTCAAACATAACTCGAAAAATGAAGCGTTACGAGGTTCATGAAAAATGTTTCATGTGGTATGATGTGAAAGGAAGGTGAATAGTGAAAACCAGTGTTGTCAAGGTCGATGCCACGAGGCCTGAATGTCCGTGGCACGAGTGTCACAACGAAATCGCCCCTCCATGCAGTTCATCACCCCGCCACCAGACAACGCTATCCCTATTGTAAGACGGCAGGGTTACTACTACTCTTAATAGTTCCCTTCCCCGCCGCGAGTTGCGCAGAGAAGGTCGTGGCCTCCTACACTGCCACGACGCGTGCCACAGCCACCATAGAAGACCTTGACAACATCGATATAAACGTTGAGCTAGGCGGAAAACCGGGCTTGATGAGGGTGGGGCGACAGCCTGGATCGGGGCATGTGTGGGAACCGCGGGATAACGGGGCGGGACGGGCAGTGAGCGAGCGATGGCACTCCCCCGGGGGAGGGGAAAGCAGTGCGGGTCGCGTGGCGGGCGCGCCGCGGGGCGGAACGTGCCCGGCTGCCGCAACCACAGGAAACCTCTGCGCTCGCTCTTCATTAGGAGGCGTTCGCGTGGCCTCCATTCCCCGCACGGCGCCTCTTTCTGCGTCGGGACACGTCGCGCGGCGCAGGTTTCCAATTGCCTCTGGGCGCATAAAAGATTGGTTGCTGCAAGCTGCGGGTTCAGTTCTCAGCGAAATTTTCAGCATTGTGCGTAACGATAGCAATAAGCTGCCATCCATATTGAGTTTTTCCAACATTTACTCAGTGGGTTTTGGTTTTTTTTCAGCTAGTTGTAGCCCCAGATGTAATTCATATTATAAATGCTTTCCCAGTTTTGTATTTTTATTAATTTATTTTTTAATTTTCTGATTTATTTTTATTGTAACTTTAATATTTGATAGTTACACTATATATAATAACTGTATTACGTGTATTGAATTTTTATAAGAGATCTTCGGACTTGAGTGATCATCTTTTGAATTTTCTCAGTATTCCAGTAAAGTTTAGAAAATTCATTCCTAATTAAAATACATTTATGATTATATTCAACAAAATTTAATCTCAAGAATTTACTATATTACGTATAGTTCGGCAAGAACTTCAGGTTGACTAAATGTCACAAGAGCAAATAGTATTAGTTGCTGCTTAAAACCATTCCCAGCGCTCTGCACATATTCAATAGCTGCATTGTGCAACCTAGGCATTCTCTGGCTCAGCTTTTTCATTCTGCCGAGCGCCGCACCTCACATCCGCGCGTGGGATTCACACTCGCCGCCTCCGGCGCGCCCGCTCGCGCAAATGGCCAATTTGAAGCCGGCCTCGCCCAGCCTCCACCTCGCTCCCATCCGCCCACACGCTCTCCGCGCTCTCCCCGCTCTCCTGCGCCCCCGCTCTACCTTCTCCCCACATCACCTTGGGTCACGAAGCCACAGCCTTCGCGCCAGTTCCCTCCCGTCCCTCCGCACCCCGTCTCTCTCCGCCACGTCTCTCCCGCCCCATGTCTCCTCGCCACGGCTCTTTTATTGGCCACGTCTCTCCCACTATGCCTTTTCTCTCCATTCTCTCACCGCCACGCCTCTCCTCGCACATCTCTCCTCGCCACGTCTCTTTATTGGCCACGTCTCTCACACCACGTCTCACAATCTCTCCACGTCTCTCCCCCGACCACGCCTCTCCCTGCCACATCTCTCCTCGCCACGGCTCTTTTATTGGCCACGTCTCTACCACCACGTCCTCTCCCTTCACGTCTCTCCCCATCACCCCCTCTCCCCACCACATCTCTCCTCGCCAAGTCTCTCCTCGTCACATCTCTCCCCTAACGTTTCTCCTCTGCCACGGTACTTTACTGGCCTCGACTCTCCCCTCCACATATTTTCTCTCCATGTGTCTCATTCGCCATGTCTCTCCCCGCCACGACTCTCCCCACCACACATCTCCACGCCATGCCTCTCTTTCCCCGTTTTCCCCCGCCCCGTCTCACCCTTCTTATCTCTCCCCGCCGTGTCTCTCCCTGTTGTGTGTCTCTCCGCCCCTGTCTCCTCGCTCCGTGTCTCCCCACCCCATATCTCCCCACCCCGTCTCTGCGCGTCTCTTTTCGTCCCCAGTCTCTTCCTCCTCCGCCTCTCCTCCTCTCCTCCTCTCTGTCATTCCCTTTCTCACCCCCAACCCGACTTTTCCCTCCACACCTTTCCTTTCCTTGGCTACCCGCGCTCCGTCGGGACCTACTCTACTCGCCAGGGCTTTTCGCTGCCGGAACGCGAATCACTTTTTTTCCTTTCTCCCCACCCTCCTCGTCCTCCCGCGCGACGGTGCTGCCGCGGCGCGGCCCTAATGGCCAATTAGCGGCCGGCCGCGTTTATTCTCAATATTTTCGCCCGTTAAAACCAATATTAGCATAATCGTTTTATTGATGGAAACACAAGCTCGCCGACGCGCGCGGCCGCGTACGTGCGGTCTTTTCTTTCTCTCATTTGCGCCGTTGTGCGTGTGTGCTGTTTTCCGTACAAATAGCGGCCCCTTCCCCTTCCCCCCTCCCGGTTGCGCCGCCGGTGGTCTGTTGTTGATTGCGCGTTCTCTGCGCCTCCAGACCGGTGGGACTTGAAAGATATTTTTTTGTTTGTTTGTGGAGGTGTTTGTTCGCGGTGAATGTTCCGATATTTTTGTGTTTGGAAAGGAGTGCGCGTAGGAAGTGCGAATGAGAGCGATTTGGGAATCAGTGATGCAGGGATTTATCGGCTTCTGTTTGATTCGATGACAGATAATGTGTGTGTGTGTGTGTGTGTGTTTGATAGTTCGTGAACGAGAATACAATCACAATACATTTGTATTTCTGGAATGTTGTGAATAGGCCTATTTACCGTGAACTGAGAACTTGTCCATTGCTCATCTACGACATAAGCTAATGCCCGATTTGAAGATGCAGATGCTCAAACGGTAAGTTTTGTTTCTCCTTTATTAGCCGCCTGAGACCAACTCAACAACGCCCTCTATCTGTTATAGGCCACGCTACTTGTTTCGCTAACTGACTGAGGAAATGTGAGCTGATAATAATTGTAAAGGAAATTTTCAGAGGATTTAATTTTGCCTGACGTTTAGCTAGGGTTCATTCCTCGATCATATTCATAGCAAGGTATACAGAGTATTATTCTTCCGTCAAGAATCCACCGTTTCCAGTTGGGTGTGTACCCGAGAATTCACATTTTAAGGTAGACACAATCGTGGAAAGGAATCAAGTAAAGACGGCTGTTTGATGAAATAAATACGTGCATGTGAAGTCTAACGGAGAAAGAATTAAAATACAAGTACTTTTATGTTTTAGAAACTGCTGGTATTTTACAACCGGAAAGGAAATAAATGACGCGACTTTAATATGATCATCGAATGTCGTGACACTATCCTCTACTTCTGAATTATTTTCCGGAAGCTTTTTGTTAATACGTTTCGCCTTCCAATCAAGGGCTTTGTATTTATAGACGCTAATTTGGAAAAGAATAGTGGCAGTTTTCACGAAAAGAGTGTTTTCTGTGTCTTGAGTAGCAAAACAAAACATAGAGAATGTTCTAGACGAAACATTCCTTTAAAGCACTTCAGAAGCAATATTAATGCATTGCAATAACAAAAAACTGAAAAAAATTTCATTTTATAGCATGACCAGAGAAATGGTGTAAAATATTGCGAAAAAAGGTGGGGATGAATTTGTGGGGTAGTAATGTAAAAGATATTGAAACGATTAGTCGTGTAGATTCCAAGTATTCAAAACATTTCTCCAAAACTGGAAGCTGTTAAAACTCTCAGTGAAGCAGTTAATTTCTGGCGGAGGGGGCAGTGCGGATTGATTTGATTACTTGCACATTTTTGGTCTTGTCATTTTCCCAAAACTAAAGGAACCTCTTTATTATTTTTCTGAGTAAATTATTTACATTACAAACATTAAAATTAAAATAATAACTTTATTCATTTTGGTTCCATTTTCAATATAAATACAGGGCTTCTCAGTTTCTGGCGAGCCAGTATCAGCGAGGTTACAGCATTTAGATATTTTCTATGTAAATGAATACGCTTGCTAATATGAAAACATTGCAATAGTAGATTCACATTTATTGTCCGGAAGAAATACGATGGCCAATCCCAAAATATATTCTAAGGATCGTGATGAGAGTCATTCCTACTAATTACAACCTTTAAAATTATAATTACTTTACGAATAATAGAGGGTAAGTAATTTTAAAATTCTACATTTGCATACCAGTAAGAATTATATTTAAATATTTTTGATGTCGTCTGCTGAAATAGCTCGCTCGAAGCTGCGAAATTTCTATTCAAATTTACAATTCAAACAATCATGTTCGGCAACAACAAATAGTAATACACGTATATGAGGGCTGGTGTCGCGATGAGACCTTTTTGTGTAAATCATTTCTAGACATACGTTTCGCAATAGAACTTCATGTTATGTTTCGCATTGCTTATGTATTTATCATTATTGCACAGGTAAAACAGATGTAGCAAATCACTAATTCCCTTCATATTATAATTTTTTTCTGTACTGGTTGTTATAAAATTGAGTACATTATTGATGTTCTTGATTCAGTATAGCTTATACGATTTAGTAGAGCTTATACAATTTGGTAGAGCAACATTTCCCCAATAAATACCCAACGTCAAACATCTAGCTGAACACACGCTAGAAACCCGAATGCTTATCAATCGATTACCGATATATCGCGCTTGTAATTGTATGCGCGCGGGGCGACGGTGTGCCACAAAGGGCCCGATGTCGCCGTTCTAAATTGGGGGCCCCGCCCCTGAAGTTCATCATAGCGCGCGCGCGAGGCGTCGCGGCTTTGTGAGGTGCGCTTCCCGGATGTGTGTATGACCGAGTTAGATAATTAGATCGCCCGCCCGATCCGCCTCGCCCCGCCACGCCCCGCCACGCCACGCCTCCCCGTGCCGTCCAGCCGCGACCTCAACTTCCCCGTTCTGTCCCGTCCCATCCCATCCCACCCCGGTCTCCCCGCGACCTGCCCTGGCCCTCCCGGTCCTGACCTCACCATTGAATCCCGTCCCACTCATTCTCGCCCATTCCCCTCCTCGTCCCGCCTAGTCCTGCCCAGTCACGCCCAATCACGCCTCGTCCCGCCCAGCCCTGTTCCGCCCCGTCCTGCCCGTCCCGCCCCGTTCAGCCCTGCTCCGTCCCTTCTAGTCAACGTCCCGCCCCGACCTGCCCGAACCCGTTCCACTCGGTCCCGCCCCGCCCCGTCCCGTACAGATCCGTCCCGCCCGTTCTCGCCTAAAGACGTTCCGCCCCAACCCGCCCAGTCCCGTTCTGCCCCGTCCCGCCCATTGCCCCTTCGTCCCACCCGGTCGGTCCCACCTCGGTCCCGCCCGGTCCCGCTTCGTCCCATCCCATCACGTCCCGCCCTGTTCAGTTCCATCTCGCCCCAACCCATTTCGCCCCGTCACGTCTCTAGCCACCTCCTTATGCACTGACCCGTCTCATCCTCCTTACTTGGCGTGCACTACTTACTGCAAAGCCGGTTTGCCCTCGCGAAGTGACTAAGAGACTCTTAGCTGATCGCAAATAAATGTGTGGGATGATTCAGTTGAATCATTGCATGCAAAAAACAACAGCAAAAACAAAACAAACAAATATTCCCCTGAATTAAGTAATCACTTCTTTGTAACTTTCTAGTGAGAAATGCTATATATGTAGGAGGTGGTGTTTAATGTGCCTGAAAGCGCTGAGGATAATTCTAACTAATGTGGAAAAACAAATTTACCTTTCCAGATAAGAAACTACGGATAATTTGTTAACGAAACGATTAATGATTAACGAAATTGAGGTTCCTGCATCGTTTCTGCATCGCAGTGGAATATTCCTGCATTGTGTACGGCCCTGCATTCGCTCCCGATCGTACAATTCAGTTTAACCAGTCAGCAGGCTGTCAGAACTGCAGTGAACTTGGTGCAATTCTATAATTCACGCTCGAGAACGACTGGGCTTTGAATTTTCGAAAAATGTATAAAACGGACACAAAGACAGCGCCACAATCGAAAAATTACAAAAAAAAATAACACTTTCTGCGGGAATCTGCGCTTCTGTATCCGCAACGGTAAAGGAAATACTTATTGCTAATATTATGAGGAAACACTTGCTTGTTCTCTTCGCGTGCATTGCCTCACTGTAATTAAAACAGACACGTGCGTGTATGCGTGGACATTAAGGTTTTTGCCAAAATTGCTTAGAATATTTGTTGTAAAATATTATATTGCACAAATTCAAAAGGTTTTAATATTGTTAAATTGTCATTTCAAATTTTCAATATGCGCATATTTTAATTTAAAATATATTAAAAGAAGATTGCTATTAGTTATTATTATTATTTTATAATTATTATTTTATGTCGGGTTTATCATTAAATGAAAAAGAGCTTAAAAATATAGCAACAATGCAATTCCGCGAATCTTGCAGAAACGTTTGGCCGTTTGAAAGCTGAAATATTCCTGTATGTACATACAGGAATATTTCAGCTTCCGAATTCTTCTAAAATTTTCCATTCTTTTCATTCTAAATTCGTAATGGATTTTTGCCACTCGATATTTTAAATGTATCAATATCTACACAATTGTGTGACTTTTCAAGTTTATCTTTTGTATTTAAAAACTGTTGTTTATTTTTTTTTATTAGAGAATGGGGAAAATCTTAAAATTTCAAATATCTAACGAGCCATCCTGATAATAACATTGAAAATAATTTGCAAGACTTGTTCTTTCTCATAGAGGACGGTGGTGCAGTTCTTCCTCCGTGTCTATTGTGGAGGGGCAGGGGGTGGGGGGAGGGGAGGGGTGCTGGGTGGAGAGCGCGCTCGTGAGTCAGCGAGCGGCGCGAAAATGACGGCGGACGGCGCGCGCGCGCTCGCGGGCTCTAAGTGGATTGCTTCGCTCGGCGCGAGTCATTTGTCGCCTTAGCCGCGCGCGCCAAGCGGACAGAGGTCACCGCGGGGAGAGGCGCCCTCTCCACCGCCTCCCCGCCGTCCCCTACGCCCCCGCCGCATCCGTGTCGGTCGATCACACTCGTTCTCCCTGTTCTAGAATGCGGATCCGACAGGAAAGGGCAAATCAAATCGTTAGATAAAATTCAAAAGACGGGCCGGAAAGGTTGTGAATTAGGGGAGTGTAGTAGGATGAAGGAGAGTGTGGGAATTCTTAGCTATAAGAAATGGAACGGTTGCGTTTGTATGTAATGTACAGAGAGGGTACAGCGTAGGGTAGATATCGGTAGATTACGCAAACAAGATTACATAAGCAGAGGACACCATCCTTGGAAAGTATGATGCAGAAAGTAAAGAACTGATAAATGTAAATTCTCCTTTATGAATCACACTGTAGTAGATTGGAACAAACTACCTGCAAAAGCTCTGCATACTCGTCCAAAAGTAGTCCAGAACTAGACAAATTAAAAAAATATGCTTAATTCCATTTAGAGCGTTGCTATTCACACTGGGACTATTATTATTATTATTAAAGTTATTATTATAGTCTATATTGTCTTTTATTGTGTCGCTCTTCATGGAATTTCACAGCTCTGAATACCATTGGCAAGCATTGGGCCGGTTAGATCGCCACTCTCAACCGACAACATTTGAGGGACCCCATCCCCATCAACAAGAGAAGACCACAAGAATTATCTCCGCTACTTTTGGTGCATGATTAGTCCAGCATTTGTGTTTCAAATTTGTAAAGTTATAGCTTTCAATATTCAGCGGCATCGCACTATCAGGTTTTCCAAAAAAGACGTCATTACCTCGGTCGACCTTAGCCTCTAAAGTGTTGCCCGAAACTTTAGTTATCTGAAACTAACAGATGTTTAAAGTGCCGGAAGTACCTCTAAAATAAATGAGATCTTCAAAGAAGAGCGTTAGAAAAATTTTCAGAATCCAATAGAAATATTGCCTATGCCTATCACTTCCCTTGACGGCAGGATTTCTTCACGCTACAGGTCTCTCTCCCGGCGGAGACAAGCCTTAAGCTTTCCAGAAGTCTCCCGACATGTGTGGCAGAAACGGATATGTACAATTATAAGAGTGTTTTAGAGGGAAGACGATGGCAAGGAAGATCGTGTGCGATCTGTGACCCATTTATTAGGGTTAAAGGCACAAGCATTTGTCTGTTACTGATCATGGAAAACTACCGATCAGGGCAGCCGGCCGCTGGAATTGTCTTCCACTCAATGTTCGAAATTTGACCTAGCTATGCGGCTAGTTTCGAAAATTCCCCATCACCCGGTCTCGAAACCTACGACCTCCTGTTCAGTTACACTGATGGGGTCACGGATGTTATCTCTGAACCGTATCATCGGATGGGGGCAGCCGAGTTTTTCTGTAATTCTGCTGCCGTAAGTTTTCAGTCGTCTATGATTCCGTAGTACAGAATGTTCCCTATCTATAGCGTATTCCACATATGTTGCATTGATCTACATACTTTTCGCTGTTTGTCAAAAGAAAGAAAAATACTGGCAACCGGTTGACAGCCTCGAGGTCGTTGCCCTCATCCTGCCTCATTCATGGCGTCCCCGCCCAGAAAATTGCAAGGGTCGCCCCGAGGCGGGCATGAAGGGCAGGGGACGTGGGCGAGCGTCCAATCCTAGTGAAATCGGACGCCTGCAATCGAATTACGCGTCTGATTAGAGTGCAGTCTGCGCCTGTTGCCTTTTTTTAGACCCGCGACGCTCGGCAATTAGCTGTCCAGCGGTGAAAACGGTGCTTTGAATGCACGCTACGTCGGAACGTCGGGTTTGCGTGTGTGCTTGACCCGCGTTGTTCGCTCACCTTCGCGCGTACGCGAGTTTTTGTATGATTTTTGTTTGGGGAAAACATGTACAAGATCAGAGTTGTCGAATACTAATCGTCGCAGGTGAAAGGGACCAATATACAAACCTTCACTTACAGACAAGTTTCTTGGCTACTGCATTTTGTAGTTCTCACAGGATGCGTGACTAGATGACGTCGTCATTCGTCATGACTGCAGAGCTTTCTGCCAGACCCAGGGTCTACGCTAACAAACTGCTTTTGAAAACTCGAATGAAAACGCGAGTCAGGAACAAATTTTACCAACTGTAGACCATTTTATATTTCATTCAATATTTCATTTGGATTATATTTCTCGATTTATTTAAAATGCTTTAAAATATATTCAAAACAGATATGGGAATTTTTACAAATTGTCTGCTACCATTCATCTAAGTATTCACATAAATTTCTTGCCAGCCGATGGAATAAACACTTTTACTTTAGAAGGCCTTTTGAAGATCCTCCAAGTAAAATTTTACTCCTGTTTTCGTCAGCTTTGTGTCACTCATGTAAGCATATCACGACGGGAGGTATTTGTTAAGCTGCTTGATTACTCTAGAATTCAGTAAGTACTAACTTAATATTTACTCGGGAATTGAGATTGCCAGAAACAGAAGCGGTATTTTTGTAATTACTGAAAAGATATGAATTACAAAAGATGCAAATCAAGTATAAGCTACAAAATACCAACCAACTGATGTAATTGAACATATTAATTGTTTCAACACAGTGTATTGCGTAAAACATTGGTGTGACACAGGAAATTGCGTGAAACATTGGTTTGATACAGTTGTTAATTCAGTGGAGTGTTGATGATCACATGCTTGCGAGTCTATTGACGCAGTGGTATCTTGTTAGAGAGCGATTTTGCTTTGCCGCTGGTCGAAGACTCGCTAGCCACAAGCGCACATCTGGCTCCCGAGTGCTTATCTGCGGCAGTTCGTCCGCGCGAGCGATAGAATACTCTCCCTGTGGGCGTCGCATGCACTGGCGTAGGGAACGGCCCGGGCGACTACCGCTCCACCGGCGACGTGCGGTTTTGGCGCGGCGGCGGCGGCGGGCTGCGCTAAGCGTTTTACGCAATTGGCCGCAAACGGACTTGCGGGCAATTGGGCGACCGCGTGCCGCCGCCGCCGCCGCCGCCGCCGCCGCCAGAGCCGCCAAACGAGTGGGCCGGCTTCGAGTCCGCGCCCCCGAGCTGATTACGTCGCCGATAACGCGTCTGCCCTGCGGGTGTGGGGGGGAAGGGGGGGCGAAGTGGAGTGTGGGGGTTACGGCCGCAATTGGGGCCGGGTATGGGTGGTTTTGGGGTGGGGTTGTGGTGGTGTTAGGATGGTGACGGATACGGGGTAGTGACAGTTTCAGGGTAATGATGGAGACTTGGGTAGTGTCAAGGACGATGACGGGGACATGGCGACAGGGATTTGTCGATGATGGGGACAAGTCGATGACGCGAACATGTCAATGACGGGGACATGTCGGTGACGGGGGCGTTGTCAGCAATGTGAACGGTCGGGGCGGGTGTGGTGTCGGAGAGGGTGTGGAGTCGGGATCGGAGTCGGGGAAGGTGTCATGAAAGGCGATGGGCAGGGGGATGAGGAGGGCTATGGGATGGCGACGGGGATGGCGACGGGGATGGCGACGGGGATGGCGACGGGGATGGCGACGGGGATGGCGACGGGGATGGCGACGGGGATGGCGACGGGGATGGCGACGGGGATGGTGACGGGGATGGCGATGGGATGGCGATGTGGATGGCGATGTGGATGGCGATGGGGATGGCGATGGGGATGGCGTCGGGGATGGCAATGGGGATGGCGACGGGGATGGCGAGGGGGGTGCAGATGGGATGGCGACGGGCATGGCGACGGGAATTATATCGGCGAGCAAAGTTTGAACTGGATTTGGCAGGAGTGGGACGCGTTTGAAGGCGGGGCTTCCTGGGCCTGGGTGGACCGGAGTGGTGCTGGCGGTACGGGGCGTGGCGGGGCCAGGTGGCGGTCCGGAGCGGCGTGGAGTGGAGCGCACCGCAGCGAAGCGGGCGCTGCGGAGCGGCGTGGGCGGGCGAGGGGAGGGGGTGCGGGCGGCGGGTCCGGCGTTCGATGCGCCTCGCCTGTGGCACCGGCCGCGCGGGCGAGCGGGCGCCCGCTGATGAACTGCGGTGCGTTGAATTAACCCGAGGGACGTGGCCGGCGGGAGGTTTGCACCTGCGGGGGTGGGGTTCGAATTCCGCCCGCTACCACGGGAATTTCGGGTGGACCGGAACGCGCACGTTCGCGTTCACTGGTTGCTTCATTCCACCGTCCGCTGAATAAGCGGCGTCGTTCATTGAATGGAAGATTATTGTTAACCGTGTGCTTGAATTCTGACAAAAATAGAAGATTATCTTAAATAAGTGTTTTGTTCTTAAACAAACTTCTATTTTTTATACGGTTTTTGAAATGTCTATACGTGACATATTCTTATAATTTTTAAAATATCTAGATCGATTTACAAGTTTCTGCAAAACGCATGCGTCATGCCCGACCATTTTTCGTAATGAAAATAAATGATGGTGCTGTAAAAAATGCGCCTATTTTTTTGTCATTTAGTCGTTAGTTCATAACAATAGTTAAATAAAGCTACTACGGGTATGTTTTAAAAGAAATTTCCAGGAATTACTTCCAGCAATTAAATTTCCAGAAATCTCTAGTATACCGAGAATGGATTTTTTGAATTAATTTTCTATTGAAAATATTAATAAAGCTTTTGATGTTAATGTTTTTAGGTCCAGTAAAATATCTCGATATAACAAAACTTAATCAGTTCAAATTGCAAAATTCTGTTGTCTCTCGAAACAATTGGAAACATTGGCTTCAGGGAATATATCGGAAATATGTTTGCATGTTGTTTGGCGTTAATAAATATTTATTTGAATTTGCATTTTTATTGTATCTCAGCTTGAACGTTTAGGCAGTTTATAAAATGAGTTTTCTGGGAAATAATGCACGATATGCCGGTTTTTAATTCTTTTAGAGAATCAATAATTGATTAAGAGATGAATATAACAATTTAGTTTCTTTCATGAACCTTGAAAAGAATTCATAAGTGTCGTAAAGAATAAAATGACAATTTGCACTTTTTAAAACTACGAAGTGTAAAGAAGACAGAATTATCATTCTAAGAATTACTTCAAGTTCTGTCAATTTGATGCTAGTTCAGTGCTTAATACATCAACTTTCTGACGTAGTATCATTGTAAACAATTTAGGATGTGGAGTTATTTCCACAGTGTTTGGAATGTGTTTAAAAGGAAAAGGTTGAGTATGTTTAATCAATTATATTTTTTACAACACAATTCTCAGCAACATTCTTGAAATCTGATCATCTTCATTACCAAAGTGTTTGCATGTGACCATCGAAATATTTCAGCCTACTTTGTCTTAAACCCGACACAAATTTTTCAGTAATTGCTTTTAAAATCGTGACACCTACCTTAAAACGAAAACCTTGTATGCGCTTACGCTTAGGACAGTAAAAATGCTTTCGTCATCTGGGTCACACGCTTTGAATCTTTTTCTTAATCTAGGCAACTTCTTTACCAACATATTGTATTTGCGTAGCTTCTAACTGTCAAGCGTTTGCACCAATCGCATCTAGAAATCAGATAACACAATTTTGAGAAAAAATATGAATATCTAGTCCTCTTCATTCCGAAACTCGTCTGCGCGTCGCCGTCAAAATGTTTGTGATCATTAGTGTCAAACCACTTCATGCACTTTACACTAACAATCGTAAAACTGGGACATCCCCAATTCTTCATAAAAATGTTGTGTGTGCGTTTGCTTAGAACCGTCAAAAGTTGCGCCTGCAGGATTTGAAGCACTGTTTCACAATTTTCAGTAAGTTTCTTTTTATCTGTGCACCTTTACCAAAATATTACACCTAGAACCATCAACACGTTTGTGTCAACTACTCGTACATGTATTGCATGTCAAACAAGTATCTTTCTTAAAATATTAATACTCTTCCCCTAGCAAACTCTTAGACTTAGGGCCGTCAAAATGGTTGCATCTGCTGGATGTAAAACAGTGTTGTCATACAGTTATAAGTAAATTTCGTAACCCTTTGCACTCGTAAGTAACGAATATAATACACCTCCTACAGCTCGTACGGCATGTCAGAGATGCTACGAGAATAATGGATACTAGCTCGTAGCAGTATGTAATGTGACACGTCCTACAACTCGTAGGGCATGTCTCAGATGCCACACCAAAATCTCTAATTAACTCGTATCAGGTCACAGATGCCCACGTATTTTCCTGTTATGTGAAATAAAGTTTTCATTTTTGAATCGATCCGGGCTACTATTCTATTTTTAAACAATGCTGACGCAATAATGTGAAAACGAGCTGGAAAGGGGAATGCCGAGTATCGGCTTCGAGCTGTGCAGCCTTTTCCCATTGTCATCTTAGACATACCTTACGAGCAGGGTTGCCAGATTGGGCGGAATTCCGCCTTTTGGGCTATAAAAGTAACTTGGCTCGCGGGAAAAAAATCTAGTTTGCGGATTTCCGCCCATTGGGCTAAGTATTATTGAAAAATCCGCGATTTGGGCTACTTAATACTTATTCGATGTTAATTTTCTTTTTGTTATATTTAACTCGGTTGCTATTTGGAGCATTTAAGTTTATAATGCGCGCCATAATTTTAGCTTTGATGTTACCGACACTGGATAAATGGTTTTCACTGCCAAACTGTACGAATCATCACGTGAGCCTAGACGTCATAACATACAAAGCACACAAATGATTGATCCTGTTGTCGAAGAGGAAGAGCTCTTAGGAATCATAACCACATTTGCTGATGATTCGACTTACCAAGATCATACGTGCAACTATTTAATGGAAAGTTAATCATTTTAAGACTACATTCTAAATTAATTCTGTGATCAAATAATTTTGTGATTTTAAAATATAGTATAAAAATATTAATAATTAATAAAAGATTGAAATTTATTTCTGTATCATAAATATTGCCTTCAGATGTTTAGAATATTCATTTTTTTATTGCACAAAACATTATTTTGTGTATCTTCAAATAATAATCTTAGCTGAAATACAATTTATTGCTCATATATTCGAAAAAATAACATTTAAAACGATTGGGCGGATTTGGGCTACTTTACTGCCATCTAACGGTGGATGGTTGGAGAAACTCTCTGGCAACCCTGCTTACGAGTTGTAGGACCTCGCAGTGCTCAGAACCCTCCGACCGGAGAGTGCATTCACGGATGGCGTGACACAGAGCACGAGGGCAAAGGGTTAAAAACCTGAATACGCTACCACCACCAAAATCGTACACCCCAATCTTGTCACCCCAAATGTTCGTACCGAGTGGGCGTGACGCTGTGCCCACTGCGCGACAGGACACATGTCGGCGGCCGGCGGCCGCCAACTCCCGTGGGAAAGGGCGCGGGCGGCAGTGCGTATGTCCGCGTCAACGGGGCTTTCATGACTGATTCGGCGCCATCACGCGTGGGGTGTTGCTGACCGCACGTGGGAGCGCCCCTGGCGAAGGTGCGCACGTGAACGTTGGCCGTTGGTCGATGCACGTGGAGTGGAAGCGCCGTACCCTGCTGTGTGACTGGTGGACATGCGTGTTTCGTGTATAAATGAGGTTGTTACCGTTTTTACCAATGTTTTTTACGTAACGAATCAAACGAGCGGTTATAGATGTCTGAGTCGTCGATTCTTGACTTTCACACGACATAAGACAGTGTTAGCTACGCCATAGAAAGGCCTTTATTTGGTACAAAAGACAAAGTTGCTAAAGAAGGCTACAAACTCTGTTTAAAACTATACCAAATTTTTTATGTTAATTGTTTGCATGCGGACTTTCTTCAGTTGGAGAATGACAAAACAATTGGGACTACCACAGCCCCCAGCACAATTTCGCCAATCGACACGTGCGGATAGAATGCGACCAATTTCTATGTATTTCTAACCGTCCACGCCCTCTTTTAGTTGGGCGTGTCCTTGTGTCAAAATACGAGTAAATTGATCGCAAGTCTGAACCGAGTGTAGTACGAGTATTAAGGAGTACCCGGATGTCAAATCAAGGCCCGAACTAAGTTGATTAATTCTTTTGTGTTTCCGTGCGCGTCAGTTACAACGGTTATTAGTCCAGTTAGAATAGTAAATACTATTTCGCAAAATGTGGCGGTGTTCCTCCGTTAGGACGCAAGTTTAGACACCGACCGACAAGTCTGCTCGCAGAGTTTCTCCGTCCAGGTGACTCCCCTAGCAAGGCACCGTCCCAGTCGTGTCTCGAAATGTGTGGTAGTGCAGTGCTTGTAAATATTAGTGGGTGTTTGTGTGTGTGTGTGTGTGTGTGTGTTTGTGTGTGTGTAAGGGGGAGGAGAGGTCACCGTTGAGGTGGGGAAGAACGTGCGCAGACCTGGCTGTTCGGGTACTTCTCTGTCATTCGTCTGGTATTGATCGGGGAATACCAATCGGAGTATTTGTTGCAGCAATGTGCGAGACGTTAAATAACGCGCCAAATCAGCGACGCGCAGCGGCAGTCCGGAGAGTATTCCGGGCAGCGAACCGGCGAGGGACGTGGCCAATGAGGAACGAGCGGCCAGCCGGCGGAGCTGCAGATAAGGTGCGAGACTACGCCGCCAGGAGGAATAAAAGCGGGAGTCGCCACCCGAGAGACACAGATTTTGTGCGAAGTTCCCTGTGCTAAGTAGTGATTACGTTCCAGAGATTGTGTTGACCCGGCTTACGGCAGAACTGCGCTTTGACTTGGTACATCTTCAGGCATAATGGTAACTTGGCTATGTTTCTGGTTATTCTTACGGTTGCCGAAGTGCTGTTTGTATGGTTAATTGTCTCTGTGAATAAAAAACTGTGTTCTCGTCGATTTTTGTGTATTCCTGGATATAACAGTATCCGAGTGCTAGAATTTTCCTCCCGCGAGAGAGAGAGAGAGAGAGAGAGAGAATTTCCGCTGGAAGCCGACCTAGCGATCTTGTAGGTAGTGTCGAAAATCCGCTGCCGTCGAGTACCCTACGTTCTCTCAGTCAGCAAAGCTGTAGATGTAAATACTCTACTGGCGCTCAGCCATTGCAGCCGCTTTGACCTGGGCTGTAATGCCATTGGAAAGGAACTAAACTATGAAGTGGTGATTCTTAGTGCTTAAGTGGAAAATTCTAGGGGACGGTAGTTTACCGTGATTTCTCCGATCAAAACCAGGCGAATGTCGGAGCAATACCCTACCAAATAGGCCACGGACCGCGCGCGATCTTTCCTTCCCATTACTTGTACTATCCTCACCCCTTACACACACTTACACATACATTCACTACACTACCACACGTGCGGGGAGACCGGTGGTTAGCTTAGAGCGTGTCCCGGCGGTGCCCCGCTAGTGGGAGATACCTGGTTGGGGAAACCTTGCTAGCCTATGGTAGGTCGAAGCCGGATCTCCCCATCCAAAGGGTCAAGATCACCGCCAATTGTTGTGCAAAAACAAACTTACGGGACTAATGACTTAAGCCGTTTACGCTTCCGGAATCACTAGTTATCAATCTATGTGGTATGTTCGGGACAACAGAAACAAACATTTCATACTTTCAGCCCCCCTGTCCCTTCCCATTTCTCAATTGACAAAAACAGTTTTTATTTCTTTTCTTCACATTTCATAAAAATAATTAACATTCGAAAGTGATGAGAATAGCTTTCTAAAAACTAACTGCAGTTTTATACTTGATCCCCAAAGTACGCTATAGAGTTCAAAAGGAAACTTGATAGTACAGGCAACTATGGAAGAACCTCCATAAATTTCCTAGCACCTAAAGTATAAAACCTTCCTAAAAAAATTAATTTTTGTTGAAATAAAATTTTGTATTTGAAATTATTCCACAAAAGGCGATTATCCCATTGATATTACCTTGTATCCTATAAAGAACGAAAAAATCGCACAAAACGATAATTATTCTGTGTCGCGGGAATACTGATCCGCATTCGATTTTCGGGTTGCCCCCGGGAACAGCGTCGCCTGCAGGCGTTGCCGCCGGTCACCACTGCGAGCGCGCCATTCGCGGAGAGCCCCAGGGTCCTGGAAGAAGAGCGACCGAGTCACCTCATATCCCTAATGGGGCGACGGCCCCCTAGGGGCTGGATGGGGATGAGGGTGCGGTCCAGTCGTGACCCGGTACGCTCTCACGTCCGTTGTACCGACTGAGTTTAGCTCGGAGCCAGCGTTGCTGTCTCCGAAGCGACTCGGGCCGGCAGGGTCTGGGGTCCCGAGTGAAGAATATCCAGCTATTTTTTACAAACCACCGACCGTTTGGTTTTTATTAATAAGTGGACCAAAGTTACCAGCTACTGTCTTCTTCTCTTCTATAGCTCATTTTCTTAAATAACATTTGCTTCTTTTCAAAATAATGTATATTCATTAGATAAGGTCAATTAATATGCATTACAATATATCAGCCGTTTTTTTAGGCGTGACAAAATAACATGTGTGCTATCTAAAGAACAGAAACAAAATGTGACAAATCAAAAACTTTTTATGGTACAAAACTATGATTGTCACTTTTTCGTTTCTACGAAGGAAAGGAAGTGACACAAATACCAGAATACAATAATACAATTTGTTAATAAAATAATTGAAACCTACACAGCACGTCGTTAAAATTTTTTTCCTTTCATGCATGATTGGTTTTCAACACCGACGGTGGCGGTTTTTCAACACTAGCTAAATGGCTAGGTCGAATTCAGCTGCTGTCTGGAGAATTCTAGCGGCCAGTTGTTCTGATAGGTGATTTTGCGTGACCTCTCCGACCAATACTACGCGAATGCCGGAGCAGTACCCTAACAAACGGGTAATGGACAGCGCACATTCTTTCTTACTTTTTCGTTGTCCTACATTGTCCACTTATTTACACACAAAGAATTTTATCCGTCTCGAATATAAGTCTCTTGCGAAAACGAACTCGTGGATAAAACCATTTCGGTCTCTTGAATGAAACTATTTTGTACACTTCGTGGTGTCTTGGCTCAACATTAAGCAATATATGCCTAAATAATAACGTATGTTAGAAAAATTAGAATAGTTTTTGAGGAACAAATTATTTTTCAAAAATATGCCCATAAATATTTATGAAAAGAAAAAAAAATAAAATGAAAGGGATAAAATACCTAAATGAATGAAACCCAAAACCCTTCAGTATATTCTCAATTTATAGTATTTGCATTTCATCTCTATTGGACAGTAATATAATTTTCACATTGTTTTGAAATTTTTAGAGAATTTCATTTCAGATTCCATAAATAGCAAAAAACCAACGTGAAAAGAACTTGTTTCCAAGTGCATTTATTTTTCATCTGCAGAGCAGACACTATTGATTCCAACTTTTCAACTAGTTTTTTACCTAGTACAAAACATCCAACTCTGTTGCATGTCACGTACATTGAAGAACAGTTCATACAAAATCACTCGCAAACAAAGCAACACTTTGCTGGGCATTTCAAACTAATATCCAAAGAGAACCTCTGGTGAGTACAAAACCTAGTTTTCTTTGAAAGAGTCCTACCTCGTGTATGAGAGAGGACTTTAGTTTCCCGTACAAATCGTGGATAGTAACATAATTATGAGCCCTTTCTAATCCGTACCAATCACACTAACTCCACTTGCCTTTTGTAATTTGTAATACAATAACATTAATAACAATACTTTATTCCGCGTTTCCGGGACATTTTGACAGTTCCAATCCCCTCGGATATCCCTTGTAAAAAAAATCACCCACACTCAAGACCCTACTTTATTGTGCATATCAAGCTGATAATCTCGGAAAGAATATTAAATATCGAATCTTGACATGGTCCTTCTGTATCCCTTCTTTTCAAGTTCATTAGTGGCGTGTTGCATAGGTGAGATACGCTCATAATCATCAGTCTAACCTCCCTCGAAAAGCAATACCAAACTTGTATTCATAGATTCATTTAAATGTGACATTCACAAAAAAACCTCTCTCAAATCCCAAACTTCTCTTTAGCGACTGGGTATCCTTTTGAACTGAAAAAACTTCAGAATAAAATATAATGGCCGACTGAGACATGTCTAAAAAAGACGCAAATTCCACTTCAATAACTAACTCCCTTGCTCCATTGTCATTTCCTCATTTGTGTATTGCGGTCTTTACTCACGGGACTTTAACGTCATCCTTGATACCCTTAGAACTTCCGAATAAAGTCGTAATTTTACTGAAACATTTCAAAACAAAGTCAAAAACGAACCTTTGCTGAATTTTGTCATCCTTCTAAGTGTAAGTATTTTTCCATCTGCACGATCGGACTGGGCTTCAGTACTGGGTGTAATCGCCCTTAGTGACCTGTTTATTCTCAAAGACCCTTACAAGTCTGCATCAACCACACACTAACCCCTCTCGGCCATTGTCATTTCCCCATCCCGTGCATTTGTATCACTCCTCCCCAGCCATCTGACCCGCTTGCCCCCTTGCCCCCCTCCCTGCCCCCCTGCCGGGCGTGGGCCCTGGCCCCCCGCGGGGCACCGATGCACTCCCTGTGATGAACAATTAAGCGACGGCCGCCGTTGGTGGATGGCAGCTAATGTCATTTGGGCCTCTCGCCCGGGGCCAGACTCGCCGCCGCCGCCGCCGCCGCCGCCGCCGCCTCGTGCCAACTCACCCGTGCGGGGGCCGCGGCGAGCGACGGCCTACGCGAGCCGCGTGTTGGAGATGGACCGGGTGATTAAGAGCAGGCGCACGGAGGCGCCTTGGGAAATGGCGCGCGGATTGGTACAGTCAAATCTTTCTAAGCCGGAATCGGGCGGGATACAAAAAAATTCCGGTTTACGTTTTATGCAAGGTTGTCCTTGTGATATTGACGTTTCCGCCCTAAATGTAGTAATTTACATGACTATTATAATTATCGAAACCATTAACATAAAATATTTATGGAAGAAACCACCAATAAATGAATATTAAACACTTCATTGACAGCTTCTGAGTTGAATACACACCTTATGGCTATATTCGGGCTGCTAGCCGACACTTTCAACAAACAATGCGTCACAACCCAGTACATTCTGATACCCTTGCATGGCCTTCAGCAATGCGTATCTGGTTGAGGGGTGATGACTTTTCAATGGGGGACAAAGAGACGTGTGAATAGATGCCATGCTCGTATACCTTCCTCCGCTCAGAGAGTCAGGAGAGAGGGAATTCCCCTATGGCCTACACCTTGAGAGACAAGCGACCCCGAGGTCGAATTCCACGCTGACAGCAGAAGCCCCTCTCCAATGTCCGGCTGCCACGACTAAATGGCGTGTCACAGGGCTAGAGAATTCAAAAGAATCTTGCAGATGCATTCATTTCATTAAAAATATCTCGCGTCTCTCTGCCAATCGTATTAAATTAACAGGAATTCCGTTTTATAATGATTGTTCCCCTGCAGGACACGAAAAAACCGTTCCGTTTCGTCGTTGAAGAGGTTCCGTTTTATGCTGAGTAAAATGCCATACCACGACATGTTTTCGACTTGTACAGATTCCGGTTTAGACAGATTTTACTTTACTTTGCTCGCCACCGATCACTCAGTGAAGAGAAAGCTATGTAATGCTGCACGAAAAAGCGGCTAATTTTTTGTAGAAAAAACGCTTATTACAGGGCACCGCTAACAAAAAAGGGGATAAATCCAGTTTCTAAACTTAGGGAAAAAGTCCTCTGACACTTGGTGTAGCCAGTTTCCATGTTTTTTGGGTCCTTGATTACCGAAAAATCGAATGACGGCAAAATACCTGACCGTCCGTCCGTCTGTGACCAACGCTAACCATTCACCCAATTTTCTCCAAAATTGATATTCTCCAATCAATTTGGCTGATGTCGTGGCCCCTTGATTTTGAAACCGATATTTTAATTTTCGAGTGTTGTTTTCATGAAACTCCAGGGACATATTCCAAATTTTCAAAAAAACAAATGGCTCCGTCGTTTTCAATTAAATTTTGTTTGATAGTGTGAAAGGCGTTTAAAAAATTTTTCAGGTCTCATTTTCGTTGAAAACTCAGATTTTTCGAAAATTGCAAAAGTTCAAAATTGTTTCGGCGCCTTCCTAAACTACATGAAGAAAGATTTTTCCCTTAATAAAACGTGATCCTTAAGATAGATTTTGAAATAAGTTCATAACAATTTTTCCAGAATTTTAGTACTTCTCGCATAATTTTGTGTAAAAGTGCGAGCGATATAGTACATCCTATTTTAGTACCACTAGTTATTAAGTTGAACTATCTGTGGTCTGCCGGTTACCGACATCATTGATAAACCGCTAAACAGTACATGCGTGAAGAGATCTGAAGGGAAGATTCATCCTTCTTGTGGACCATCCTCTTCTCCTGATGAGTCGGATCTCCTCCCCAATTGACGGAGGAAGAGGGGCGCGGCTTTGTCAGGGTTAACCGCACACTTGACAGTTGTTGAAGGCTACGAAATTACGAGGACAGTGTAATCGTTTCACACGACAGTCCACATTCCTGGCAGTCACTCTTACCCAAAAGGAGCAAAATTAACATTTGTAATCACGTTTTCTGAAAGAAACTTTTTTTAACAGTAGTCAATGGGGCAGCTTTGCAGCGTTTCCTTGGACAAGCTTTGCCCTAGTCTGTTTTTTCAAAGTTGTAGAGCTATGGTTTCAACTTGTAGGTGTCGGAGTTTGAATTACTGTCACTGCAGAAAGGATGTCTGCACTCAATAAATATAACATCGTTTCGATTTACACCAAAATTCATGGTCCATCCTTATTAAACTGGCCATTTGGCTTAGCGGATAGAAAGGCCGCTTTTCATCTCTGGAGTTGATATTCCGGTGACTTCATGTGGAATAATTCGTGAAAGGCAAAGCAGGCTTGAGTCGAATTTTCTCGGTGTTTACTACCCTGCTTTACTTACTATTCACCTTGCTCTATCATTAAACTAATGAAGTAATATGTCCCTTTTGATATGTTATGATTTAATTAATTTAATAATGCAATAATTTTATTTCTTGAACAATCTCTTCTAAGAAATTTTTGTCTTGTACAAAGCACATAATTAGTTTATGTTGCCTTCTTATATCAAACATCTTTAATTTGTAACAGCAATGTAAAATGTAAATAATTATTCTCAAACAAAAATACAGTAGAATTGCAACAATTCTAATCTGAAAGAAAAGAGAATGCTTGAGATTTCAACTATTTTGCTACATTATCTTTTGAGTCATCGAGAGTAAATGAGATGAAAGTTATATACTTGTTCATTTAGTAATTGACCCAAAGTTTAATGTAACTTTAAATACAGAATGAAAGACGGATGTTGTCAGGTATCAAAATATTTATTTTAAGGCTAAAGATCTTTTCGATAGCTTGGCTATCTTTATTGAAAAAAGGTATCTACCTCACCAACAGTTATACTAACTTTTAAAATATTTGATCACTCCGTGCGGTGCAGACAATGACGTAATTCTAAATATATTTGCATTAAGTTGAACATTTTGCTCTCCAGTAAAATGATCACGGCCAAAACACTGGTTCGCTCTTCTGATTCAGTGTCCAAAGTGTTGCAAGAGCAGCTCAGACTGGCCTGAAAACATCGAAATATCAGTGTCTGAAGTTCATTAAACTTTTATCCAAATCATTAACAATTTTAATGTTGGAATACGTAAAAAGATAATTAATGATTTTTTAAACTATCTTCATTAGTTTCGCAACTTTTGATTGATAAATTGGTAACGAATTTTCAGTAAAAGAAAAATAGTATTAGTGCTCATTAAAAAACTGTTACAGCCAAAGAATAATAAATATTATTCTAACTTGTTGGCCATGACTTGTAATAACTTCGTCTGCAGAGGAAGATAAATTAACTCATTTTTTCGTACAAAACACGGAGGAGAAAAGAAACAAATTGAGACATTGAAGTTTCACAGATATGAGTTATCAAAGTTCCATTGTAATTCATTAAAATGCAGATGGGAACATTCCTATCTCGTGTAGTCTGTTCATCATCTTTAAGGCCCTTATTAGAAACATTGCCGTTTTGATGCTCCAATAGAAGAATAAGTCAGAAAGAGGAAGACGATCCATTAGTGTAAACTAGGCGTATTAACTACTCTTCGCGAAGCTCTAAATGGTTGAGGAATTTTGATGGTTCAGTTACTTTACTTTGAAACTCCCCATTAAAATGCTGTAGTATAAAACTTCGAAACTGGCGTTAATCCTTTCTCCACCACCAGCTGCAGATAAAGCATCAGACGCCTAGCAGACAAGTGGAGCTGAATCCAGGGACAGAGAAGAGGGACAGAGACGAGGGACAGAGACGAGGGACAGAGACGAGGGACAGAGACGAGGGACAGAGTGGGTAGGAACGATGGGCATGACACAAATGTAAAAGTTATTCAATAAAAATGTCTTACATGATTTAAGGAAATTCGTATTCGTATTTCAGTAAAGTAATGACTGTTCATTGTTTGCCTTTTACGCAAGGAGATAAAACTTAAAATTGGAAAAAGGTAGCAATAGAAAGTGTGTTTATATATTTCAATCCTTGTTTAATTAGTGATTTCCGGCGCGTCAACGGATAAAAAAAAAAATAAAGAAAAAAAACCTAAAAAAAAACCACAAACCACGCTATTCCCGTAAGTGTAGTGCATACTTTTATATCGCGTGATGTGGCTGTGATCCTTCCCGCTGGATGGCGCGATCCGGCGACGACCTAGGTCGGTTTGCGAAGTTTTCTGCGAGCGTGTATTCTCCACCAGCGGGGCACCGCTTCAGCTGGGTCAAGCTCTAAGCTCCGTAAGTCTCCCGGCATATGTGGTAGTGGAGAGCATGTAAGTGTGTGTGTGAGTACAGGACAAAGTAGAGGGATGAATCGCATGAAATCCATGGTCCGTTTGTTGGGCTACTGCTCCGTCATTCACCTGGCGTAGATCGGAGAAAGCACGGAAAACTACCCATCAGATTACCCGTCCACTAGAATTATCCTCCAGACAGTGCCTGAATCTAACCTAGTTATGTAGCTAGTGTTAACGTGAGTGTTGGACGTGAGTTGGTCGTGCCCGTGTACGCTCCGCTAAAAGAACATATATTCGTATTATAAAAAGATACAATAGTGGTAAATGATAGTAAATTGTGTTATACTATTGTGATGTACCAAGACAGTGAGTTTCGTTTAATGAATATGTGCACGTGTGAAATTATGGAGATATAATTTCCCCGTGTGGCCGGCGTGAGGCCGGCGGCGGCAAAGGTAATAGCAGACACGGCAGAGAAATGCTCTTTATAATGTAAGTAATGTAAGTAGTTATGTAGCTAGTGTCGACACAGAATCGTGACATTGTCGGGACTCGAACCATAGGACCTCTCAGTCTTAGATATCTCAAGAAGAACATGTTAGAGTAATCCATGTTACCCTAAAATGCATTTCATTAAAACGCACACGGGAACATCCTTGCCTCTCGTAGTCCCTCCATCATCTTTAACTCCCTTATCAGCAACACGGCATTTGCATTGCTTCTCCAGGGGGCATCTGTACTCGTCGCGTTAGCGGTGGCGTTTCGTTCGCGGCGGAGGCGGCGAAGGCCGCGGCGAGACGAACGCCCGGAGGTCGGCGATGCGCGGGAGGAGGTTGTCCATTCAAATGATAACAACGGCCGCTTCGGCGCGGCAGCGGTGGAGATGGAGGACTCACGGAGGGAGGGGAGGGGGGAAGGTGGGTGGGAAGGAGGAAGAGGAAGAGGTAGCTAAGTGATTAAAATCGATCAAAGTCGCCGGCCACCCGGCGAGGCGAGGCGCCGCGCTGGGCCCGCGAAGCCGCCGCCGTGCCATCTCCCCTAATTATTCTGAAGCTGCTTGCCCCCCCCTCCCCCCTACTGAGCTCCGCCACGCTGCGCACCAGACAGCTCCACTTGGCTTCTGGGCGCGCGGGTGCTTTGTCTGTCGCTGTGACGGGCGGAGAAAGCGAAAGGATGGATGCTATAAACACGCCGGTAGGAATGTATTATATTTTCCGTACCTGTATGCCGATGTGATGGGTTAGGAAACTACAGTCGAAGCCGTGTAGGCTTAATGATTAGACAGGATATAAAATTGCTCTTGGGGACCATCTGTTTTCTTTCCAAAAGTCTACGTATTACGATTATATTGAGTATTGGGGAAAATCAGGCAAACTGACGTATGTCGCTGCAGGATCTCGCCATCTAGCGGGAGAAGACACCTCCCGCGATAAAATATGTACCACACTTACGGCACCAATGATAGTAGTTGACGCGGCCGGAAACACTAATCAATCGATAAATCAAACGTGAATAGTGGTTCTCCTTTCTTCACAGACATAGAATATATGTTCCATGTATTACATTAGATTAAGAACGGAAATTTAGAAATCATTCCACAAACATATGCTAGAATATTTTGAAATTAATATGTTTATGTAGAGGTAAGTAGCTAGTGTTTTGTACCGATTGTGAAACCCCAAACCATTTACAGAGGTGGTTGAGGGCTCATTGAATTACTAAGGAGAGGTTTCATTTGTTTGCAGAATGCCTACCTTGGTGGGAATGTTTACTCATGATTTAATATTTTTGTGTACTATGTATATGAAGTTAATTTTTAGCCGTCAAAAAAATCTGTAGAAAAAGAGAAAAATCGGTCTCTTTTCTGGCCAGGAGAAATAAGTGTGTTCTTTGGAACAAGATGAAAGAAGGGAGAATACTTGTACCTTGCATATTCAAACTCGTGAAGACGTGAGAAAATAAAAACTTCTTCACAAAATTTGGTTCGAGAAGCGCAATAGCTAACACTAATTTTATTTTAAATGGCGGGTTGAATGCACGCATTGATTGTAATAATTATGAGAGCGAACTTATTGATATTCTTAAAATTCTGAAAAAGTAACGAATACGGTGCGCCAGGTTTTCACCTCTCATTTATTAACGGCATTTTTATTCATTATTAATTTCTCTGAGCATTTTAACTTTTCATTAAAAAAGTATTTTGCAACGTGTGAACTTCGTTCACCATATCCAAGCACTTCTATTTTTGTTTATACTATTATAACTGCATTGTTTTCGACGATCTCCCTTTTGGTCTGGTTTTAAATGGCGCTTCAATAGTGCGAAATTAATATGTAGGTTACCGGATTTTTTATTGCTTTAATAGTTTTGATTTAACAATGTGAACTGTTTTTTCCCACTCAATATAATAAGAGGCTTATATATTTTAATCTATTTGAAGGTTTTTTTGCATGTTTTTTTCCATGAAACTGTTATAGAGTAATACCAGTTAAAGGAGGGGACAACTGATGGTGCAGTGGCCAGGCTACTCGCTTTTCACCTGAATCCCGAGTTCGATCCTCATACACTTTCTATGGGTTCTCCGGTTTTTTAATGCCTCTCTATCCGCCATTGCTTCGTCATCATTAATTTCCCTCTTCAACTCCCGCCCATATATATACCTCATAATTTCAGTGTAGCTGAGTGGTCGCTGAAAATATAATTAGTTAGCTGGGATTTAGTTACCGTTTGTCCCAAAGGGTCGATGCATTTCTTTCTCTATGTACATTTCTTGAAAGATGCTGTGTTATGGTTGTGGTAACCGCAATAGGTCGTATGTCAAAACTACCGTAGTTTCAGGAAGAACGAAAAACGTTACTACCTCTCCTTGTCTTGACAGTCGCTTCACAAATGTAGAAGCTTGCTACACCGTTCCATTATTCCTCGTCTACGACCTATTGCAACTGATGTAGTTCTCTTGACTGATCTCAATGGTGTAATAACACTTCTTTTGACATACGACTTTTTTTAAATACCTATTGCGGTTACCACGACGAAATACTAATTTAGTGCAAGCGTACACTAGTATCATGTCAGAGAAATTTCTGTCCTCTCTGAACTTTGTTATTTTCTTGCGCAAACTCAAACAATCTCGTAACTTCTATATTCTCTTAAACTAAATGAGGAAGTCGCCAAAAAGGACAGCTTTCAGGGAGATAGGTCCAACGGTCTGTCGATGTGTTATTATTCGGGATTGTAATGCACTCAGTTTGTATTACACTCCAAATAAACACACTTACATGCATAGTGTAATCCGGCCGAGAAAGCTCTCCGGGCCATCCCTGTAGAGCGGCCGGCGCTTTCTACGAGATGGCCATCCCGCCGCCCGCCGCCGCCGATGTAAGCGCCCGGCTGCCGTCCCCCGCATGTCGACAACAGCCCGGAGCGGTGCGCGGTGCGCGGTCGGCGCGGAGTGCCGCCTCTGGTCTCCGCCCTCCGGGCGCGCGTCGCGCGGTAATACCTCGCAAGCGGCCGCCCCGGCCGCGGATGGCGATAGCTCTTAGCTGATTAACCGCTGCGAGCACGTTTGGCTCAGTAAATCTGGACGACTCGATTATCGTCCGCTCGGTCGGCGGCCGATCCGCCCGCAGCCACGGCGGCCGCCCGCCCCGCCCCGCTGCATCGCGTAGCCCAGTGTTGTCAGGTCGATGCCACGAGCACAAGGCACGTGGCACGAGTCCCACGACGAAAATCGACCCTTCACGAAGTTCGTCACCCCGCCACCAGAGACAACGCCATCCCTACGGCGGGGTTACCAATAGTTTCTTTCCCAACACTAGTTGCGAAGAGTAGCTCGTGGCATGCTACGGAGCACGACGCGTAGCCACTGCCCCAGTAGAAGACCTTGACACCACTGGCATAGCCTCCGCCTCCACGACGTGAGCCCGTCCTGCTCCGACCCGTCCTGCGTCTCTTCGCCCTACGTCCCGCCCAGCCTCCTCCATCCCGAATCGACGTCCAGTCCCGTCCCGTCTCGTCTTGTCCGTCCCGCCCTATCCGCCCCTACCCTCTCCTCAGCCCTCAACCACCATCATCTCACGTTCCCCACGCCCGCCCGCCCCGCTCTTTCCGACCCGCCTCGCTCAAGCATTCCTATTTCCCCTTGTCTGGTGCCTTACCTCCACTGATAGCAGTTCTTTCAATTAACATATAAATGAGAGACTAATTTAATTTTAAATGAATGACCTGTTGATTTTTTCTCTGTTACGTGTATTAATAGGACATGAAAACAATATGACTGAAAGCATTGCAAATATATCCGTAGACATATTTCTGAGACACTATCTCAAATACTCCCGTAAACTTCCCCTTCTCTCCACGCTATGTGCCCCTATGTTCTTCTGCTAGTATGGATGCCACCCTTCTCCTCACCCTGCTTCCAGCCCCGTTGCCAGCGTTGCAATGAAGGCATTCAGCAGCCTCTGAGTTCCAGCCCCCCTCAAGCTTTCCCTGTAGTTTTCGCCTTTGCTTCTCTCCTAGCGGCCCTCTCGCCCTAGTTACGTTTCTATTCGCGCCCTGTGCTTCGCCTGCTACTTGCATCACGTTTCTCCTTGCTTTGGTTATCCCACCCAGGGCAGTGGATTACTTCGTATTTTCTCTCATCCCTCGCGCCTTTCTCACTCTTTCCCTCCCTCTCCGATATATCTCTTCCCCTCTCTCTCGTGCATCTCTGTCTCCGTTCCTCTCTGTCTCCTCCCTCTCTCTCCTTATTTCCCCTTCCCTCTCTCCCTTTTCATTCTCCCTTTCCTCTCCCCTTCCTCCCCTTTTCCTCTCCCTTTTGCCCTCCCCTTCTCTCTCCCTTTTCCTCTCTCCCTTTTTCTCTCCCATCTCTATCTCCGTACCTCCTTACTATCTTCCCTCTCTCCCTTTGCACTCTCTCTCTCTCTCTCCGTCCTTTTCTCTCTTCCATCTCTCTCCTTCCCTCTCTCTTTACCTCTCTCCTTTTACTCCACCCCCTCTCTATGTCTTTCTCTCTTGCCACTAGTCATGACCTCGACATTCCCATCCACTGACCATCATACAGCTTCCCATTCTTCTCGTCCTCTTAGTCCCCCGTCATTTGTGCCTTCGCCTGCTATCCTCGCTTTCTCCCTCCTCCGCCCGCATTTATCTCTCCCACAGTCTGCCTCGCCCCTCCATTTTCACTCGTTGTGCCCTCCTTTTCCCTGTCCATCTCGGCCCATCACATTAAACATGATTCAAATCTGCGTTTGTGATCCCGCCATTCGATACCCGCCCTTTCAAACCCAGGCACCCGTATCGGAAAGGATGCCGAAACAGGGTGCAATCAGGCGGGACCGAGTTTGAAGAATTGGCCTTGGCGGGGGAGTCGAGGCGTGGGGGGAAAAACGTAGGAAGAGTCAAAATGACGAATGGAGATGCGGCGGTGTGAACGAAACGACCTGATGCAGGGGTGAAAGAGTGTAGTAGAGATGGCGGGGAGATGGTAGGGGAGAAAGTAGGGGAGATGGCAGGAGGATTCGAAGCACAGTGTGGGAGCGGGATGCGAAAGCGAGACGTCGTGGGGGCGGTACTGAGCGTTGCAACATCGTAGGTTTGAGAGGAGAACAAGGCGTGGAGGGGAAAGCGGGCGGCAGAGGGCAGGAAATGCGCGCGAAATGGCGGGGATAGGGCAGGGAGTCAAAGTGGTGTCAGCTTGGCGGGTGTATGGAAAGGCGGCGTGGGGCTGTAAGGGGCGTGGCAGTGGTCGCAGGCCAAGCGGGGAGAAGTAGGAGGGGGTGGGGAGAAGGAGGAGGAGGGTGGAGGAGAATGAGGAGGAGGGGAGAGAAGGAAAGAAGAGGAGGCGGAGGAAAGGAGAGGAGGAAGAGGAGGAGGAGAGGAAGGAGGGGAAGGTAGGGGGTGGAGGAGAGGGAGAGGAGGAGAGGGAGGAGGAGGAGGAAGGGGAGGAGAAGGCGGAGGGAGGGAGGAGGAGAGGAGTAGAAGAGGGGAGGAGGAGGTGAGGGGGAGGATAGTAGGAGGTGTAGGAGGGAGGAGGTGGTGGAGAAGGAGGAGGGGAGGAGATCGGGAGAGAAAGAGGAAGAGAAGGAGGAGGGAGGTGAGAGGGGAAGAGAGGTACGAGAGGAGGAGGGGATAAAGGAAGGGTAAGGTAGGGAGGAGGAGGTGTAGGCGGGAGGACTAGGAGGAGGTGTAGGAGGAGGAGGATGGGAGGAGAAGGAGGAGGACCGGATGTAGGAGATAAGGGGAGGGATGGAGAGGAGGGGGAGGAGAGTAGGAGGAGGGGAGGGAAGAGGGGTGCGCGGCGGGGACGGAGGCGCCCGGAAGAAGCGGTGGGAGGCGGCCCCGCGCGGCGGGTTACAGCGTCTCCTAATGGCTTGTCGAAAGGCGCGCGAGCGATATGGGAGCCTCCCAGTAACAAGCTTCACCACTCAAGGCGAGGCGCGATGCGGGCGGGGAGCGGTTAATGAAAATTCCGAAGTGACTGCGGGCCAAATGCAGACGCGGCTAAGAGACGGAGGGGCCACGTGTTTTACGGAAATGGCTTTGCTAAGCACTTGCGGAGGGCGCGCGGCAGTTTTAAATGAAACTGTTGGGCTGCCGAAAGTAATGAGACCAAGGAGGCTGAAGTTGCACAAAATTACACGTCTTTCTTAGAGTATTTATGTTGTATAAATATTGTTATTGTTGTAATTTTTGTCGGTTGTGATAGCAGTTGCGAGTCTGTTGTACAGTGATGGTGTCATGCTCAGGTTTGTTTCCATTCAAAATCGCCATGCGTTTGAAGATTGGAGAGTATAGTCTTGCTTCTAGAAAAGTTATATTGTGTACGGATACTTTTGCGAGCAGAAGAGGGGTAGATGTTATCTAGACTGATACATTTAGAATGAATGAAGTAGTTCAAACACCAATGGCCAAGCTGGAATTCAAACTCAAGCTCTTACAAAATTGAGATATCTCGGGTATTTCAAACTTAGCGACCCTTATCACAATTACAAAATTTAATAGATGAAATGAGCAATACTCTAGACTTACTTGTTAAGAAACGTTGTTTGTTCTGAAATTGGCTAAACGAAAAAAGCATGCGAGGCAACTAACACATATATGCTGTTGAGATAAGCGCAATGTGTTTGTCTTGATTCTCTTCGAGAATGGTTAAGAAGGTTGATTAAAACGAACACAAAAGTATCCCCAATT
>JAHLJT010009355.1:94287548-94329457 GCA_031308135.1 Acheta domesticus
GGAGTTATTTCCACAGTGTTTGGAATGTGTTAAAATGAGAAATGTTGAGTATGTTTAATAAATGATATTTTTTACAACACCATTCTCAGCAACATTCATGAAATCTGATCATCTTCAAACCTTGTGTGCGCTTACGCTTGGGACAGTAAAAATGCTTTTGTCATCTGGGTCACACACTTTGAACCTTTTTTTTATCTAGGCAATTTCTTTATCAACATATTGTATTCGCGTAGCTTCTGACTGTCAAGCATTTGCACCAATCGCATCTAGAAATCATATCACACAATTTTGAGAAAATAGATGAATATCTAGTACTCTTCATTCCGAAACTCGTCTGCGCGTCCCCGTCAAAATGTTTGTGATCATTAATGTCAAACCACTTCATACACTTCACACTAAAAATCGTAAAACTGGGACATCCCCAATTCTTCATAAAAATGTTGTGTGTGCGTTTGCTTAGTACCGTCAAAAGTTGCGCCTGCGGGATGTGAAGCACTGTTTCACAATTTTCAGTAAGTTTCTTCTTATCTGTGCACCTTTACCAAAATCTTACACCTAGAACCATCAACATGTTTGTGTCAACTACATGTATTGCATGTCAAACAAGTAACTTTCTTAAAATATTAATACTCCTCCGCAAGCAAACTCTTAGGCTTAGGGCCGTCAAAATGTTTGCATCTGCTGGATGCACAAGTGTCATACAATTTTAAGTAACTCTCTTAAAATGTGAGTACCCTCCTACGACCACAATTGTGTACATGTTATCGCAAATGTATGTGCCAACTGAGCGTGAAGCCATGCTAAACAATTTTCGGTAACTTTCTCGATATCTGGGTACTATTACCAAAACTCCCTTATACTTTGCATCCCCAAAATGTTTGTGCCCACATGATGTAACATCATGTCATACAATTATAAGTCAATTTCTTAAAATGTGAGTACTGTTCCACTATCAAAATCTTAGCCTTAGGACCGTTAAAATGTTTACATCTGCTGGATGTAAAACAGTGTCATACAGTTATAAGTAAATCTCTTAACCCTTTGCACTCGTAAGCAAGGAGCATAATACACCTCCTACAGCTCGTACGGCATGTCAGAGATGCCACGAGAATAATGGATACTAGATTGTAGCAGTATGTAATGTGACACGTCCTACAACTCGTAGGGTATGTCTCAGATTGCACACCAAAATCCCTAATTAACTCGTATCAGGCCACAGATGTCCACGTATTTTCCTGTTATGTGAAATAAAGTTTTCATTTTTGAATCGATCGGGGCTACTATTCTATTTTTAAACAATGCTGACGCAATAACGTGAAAACGAGCTGGAAAGAGGGAACGCCGAGTATCGGCTTCGAGCTGTGCAGCCTTTCCCCATTGTCATCCTAGACATGCCTTACGAGTTGTAGGACCTCGCAGTGCTCAGAAACCTCCGACCGGAGAGTGCACTCACGGATGGCGTGTCACAGAGCACGAGTGCAAAGAGTTAAAAACCTGAATACGCTACCACCACCAAAATCGTACGCTCAGGCGCGGATCTACGGGGAGGGAAATGAGGGAAATTTCCCCTCCCAAAATGTTTCAGTAACTATTAATTTTAATTTGTCCCGAAACTTTCAAACAAAAATATTTTCGTATAAACATTAAAACAAATAACAATGCGTATCGCATGATGAGCTGAGTTTAGCCTGCGTCATTCTACATAATCTGTAATATGACATATTCGACCAAAACATTTTGAATACAAAAATTTCTCCTCCCAAAATTCGTTTCTGGATCCGCCCCTGGTACGCTTGTCGCCCCAAATGTTTGTACCGAGTGGGCGTGAAGCCGTGCCCACTGGGCGACGGGACACATGTCCCGTACATCGTACGCTTGTCGCCCCAAATGTTTGTACCGAGTGGGCGTGAAGCCGTGCCCACTGCGCGACGGGACACATGTCCCGTACATCGTACGCTTGTCGCCCCAAATGTTTGTGCCGAGTGGGCGTGAAGCCGTGCCCACTGCGCGACGGGACACATGTCGGCGGCGGGCGGCCGCTAACTCCCGTGGGAAAGGGCGCGGGCGGCAGTGCGTATGTCCGCGTCAACGGGGCTTTCATGACTGATTCGGCGCCATCACGCGTGGGGTGTTGCTGACCGCACGTGGGAGCGCCCCTGGCGAAGGTGCGCACGTGAACGTTGGCCGTTGGTCGATGCACGTGGAGTGGAACACCGTACCCTGCTGTGTGACTGGTGGACATGCGTGTTTCGTGTATAAATGAGGTTGTTACCGTTTTTACCAATGTTTTTTACGTAACGAATCAAACGAGCGGTTATGGATGTCTGAGTCGTCGATTCTTGACTTTCACACGACATAAGACAGAGTAAACTACGCCATAGAAAGGCCTTTATTTGGTACAAAATACAAAGTTGCTAAAGAAGGCTACAAACTCAGTTTAATATTATGTGAATTGTTTTCATGCGGACTTTCTTCAGTTGGAGAATGACAAAACAATTGGGACTACCACAGCCCCCAGCACATTTTCGCCAATCGACATGTGCGGATAGAATGCGACTAATTTCTATGTATTTCTAACCGTCCACGCCCTCTGTTAGTTAGGCGTGTCCTTGTGTCAGAATACGAGTAAATTGATCGCAAGTCTTAACCGAGTGTAGTACGAGTATTAAGGAGTACCCGGATGTCAAAACAAGGTCCGAACTAAGTTGATTAATTCTTTTGTGTTTCCGTGTGCGTCAGTTACAACGGTTAGTAGTCCAGTTAGAATAGTAAATACTATTTCGCAAAATGTGGCGGTGTTCCTCCGTTAGGACGCAAGTTTAGATACCGACCGACAAGTCTGCTTGCGGAGTTTCTCCGTCCAGGAGACTCCCCTCCCAGTCTCGGTCTCGGCAGGGCACCGTCCCAGTCGGGTCTCGAAATGTATGGTAGTTCAGTGCTTGTAAATATTAGTGGGTGTTTGTGTGTGTGTGTGTGTGTGTGTGTGTGTGTGTGTTTGTGAGTGTAAGGGGGAGGAGAGGTCACCGTTGAGGTGGGGAAGAACGTGCGCAGACCGTGACAGGTTGTTCGGGTACTTCGTCTGGTATTGATCGGGGAATACATCCGAAAAATACCAATCGGAGTATTTGTTGCAGCAATGTGCGACACTTTAAATAACGCGCCAAATTAGCGACGCGCAGCGGCAGTCCCGAGAGTATTCCGGACAGCGAACCGGCGAGGAACCTGGCCAATGAGGAACGAGCGGCCAGCCGGCGGAGCCGCAGATAAGATGCGAGACTACGCCGCCAGGAGGAATGAAAGCGGGAGTCGCCACCGGAGAGACACACAGATTTCGTGCGAAGTTCCCTGTGCTAAGTAGTGATTACGTTCCAGAGATTGTGTTGACCCGTCTTACGGCAGAACTGCGCTTTGACTTGGTTTCATCTTCAGGCATAATGGTAACTTGGCTATGTTTCTGGTTATTCTTACGGTTGCCGAAGTGCTGTTTGTATGGTTAATTGTCTCTGTGAATAAAAAAAACTGTGTTCTCGTAGATTTCTGTGTATTCCTGGATATAACAGTATCCGAGTGCTAGATTTTTCCTCCCGCGAGAGAGAGAGAGAGAGAGAGAGAGAGAGAGAGAGAGAGAGAGAGAGAAAGAAAGAAAATCAAGATCACCGCCAATTTTTGTGCAAAAACAAACTTACGGGACTAATGACTTAAGCCGTTTACGCTCCCGGAATCACTAGTTATCAATCTATGTGGTATGTTCGGGACAACAGAAACAAACATTTCATACTTTCAGCCCCCCTGTCCCTTCCCATTTCTCAATTGACAAAAACAGTTTTTTATTTCTTTTCTTCACATTTCATAAAAATAATTAACATTCGAAAGTGATGAGAATAGCTTTCTAAAAACTAACTACAGTTTTATACTCGATCCCCAAAGTACGCTATAGAGTTCAAAAGGAAACTTGATAGTACAGGCAACTATGGAAGAACCTCCATAAATTTCCTAGCACCTAATGTATAAAACCTTCCTAAAAAATTAATTTTATTGAAATCAAATTTTGTATTTGAAATTATTCCACAAAAGGCGATTATCCCATTGATATTACCTTGTATCCTATAAAGAACGAAAAAATCGCACAAAACGATAATTATTCTGTGTCGCGGGAATACTGATCCGCATTCGATTTTCGGGTTGCCCCCGGGAACAGCGTCGCCTGCAGGCGTTGCCGCCGGTCACCACTGCGAGCGCGCCATTCGCGGAGAGCCCCAGGGTTCTGGAAGAAGAGCGACCGAGTCACCTCATATCCCTAATGGGGCGACGGCCCCCTAGGGGCAGGACGGGGATGAGGGTGCGGTCCAGTCGTGACCCGGTACGCTCTCACGTCCCTTGTACCCACTGAGTTTAGCTCGGAGCCAGCGTTGCTGTCTCCGCAGCGACTCCGGCCGGCAGGGTCTGGGGTCCCGAGTGAAGAATATCCAGCCGGTTTTTACAAACCACCGACCGTTTGGTTTTTATTAATTAGTGGACCAAAGTTACCAGCTACTGTCTTCTTCTCTTCTGATAGCTCATTTTCTTAAATAACATTTTCTTCTTTTCAAAATAATGTATATTTTCATTAAATAAGGTCAATTAATATGCATTACAATATATCAGCCGTTTTTTTAGGCGTGACAAAATAACATGTGTACTATCTTAAGAACAGAAACAAAATGTGACAAATCAAAAACTTTTGTATGGTACAAAACTATGATTGTCACTTTTTCATTGCTACGAAGGAAAAGAAGTGACACAAACTACAGAATACAATAATACAATTTTTTAATAAAATAATTGAAACCTACACACCACGTCATTAAAATTATTTCCTTTAATGCATGATTGGTTTTCAACACCGACGGTGGCGGTTTTTCAACACTAACTAAATGGCTAGGTCGAATTCAGCTGCTGTCTAGAGAATTCTAGCGACCAGTTGTTCTGTTAGGTGATTTTGCCTGACCTCTCCGACCAATACTAAGCGAATGCCGAAGCAGTACCCTAGCAAACGAGTAACGGACAGCGCACATTCTTTCTTACTTTTTTCATGCCCTACATTGTCCACTTATTTACCCACAAAGAATTTTATCCGTCCCGAATATAAGTCTCTTGCGAAAACGAACTCGTGGATAAAACCATTTCGGTCTCTTGAATGAAACTATTTTGTACACTTCGTGGTGTCTTGGCTCAACATTAAGCAATATATGCCTAAATAATAATGTATGAAAGAAAAATTAGAATAGTTTTTGAGGAACAAAATATTTTTCAAAAATATGCCCATCAATATTTATAAAAGAAAAAAATATAAAATGAAAGGGATAAAATACCTAAATAAATGAAACCCAAAACCCTTGAATAAATTTTCAATTTTTGTTATTTGCATTTCATCTCTATTGGACAGTAATACAGTTTTCACATTGTTTTGAAACTTTTAGAGAATTTCATTTCAGATTCCATAAATTGCAAAAACCAACGTGAAAAGAACTTGTTTCCAAGTGCATTTATTTTTCATCTGCAGAGCAGACACTATTGATTCCAACTTTTCAACTAGTTTTTTACCTAGTACAAAACATCCAACTCTGTTGCATGTCACGTACATTGAAGAACAGTTCATACAAAATCACTCGCAAACAAAGCAACACTTTACTGGGCATTTCAAACTAATATCCAAAGAGAACCTCTGGTGAGTACAAAACCTAGTTTTCTTTGAAAGAGTCTTACCTCGTGTATGAGAGAGAACTTAAGTTTCCCGTACAAATCGTGGGTAGTAACATAATTATGAGCCCTTTCTAATCCGTACCAATCACACTAACTCCACTTGCCTTTTGTAATTTGTAATACAATAACATTAATAACAATACTTTCTTCCGCTTTTCCGGGACATTTTGACAGTTCCAATCCCCTCGGATATCCCTTGTAAAAAAATCACCCACACTCAAGACCCTACTTTATTGTGCATATCAAGCTGATAATCTCGGAAAGAATATTAAATATCGAATCTTGACATGGTCCTCCTGTATCCCTTCTTTTCAAGTTCATTAGTGGCGTGTTGCATTGGTGAGATACGTTCATAATCATCAGTCTAACCTCCCTCGAAAAGCAATACCAAACTTGTATTCATAGATTCATTTAAATGTGACATTCACAAAAAAACCTCTCTCAAATCCCAAACTTCTCTTTAGCGACTGGGTGGCCTTTTGAACTGAAAAAAACTTAAGAATAAAATATAATGGCCGACTGAGACATGTCTAAAAAAGACGCAAATTCCACTTCAATAACTAACTCCCGTACTCCATTGCCATTTCCTCATTTGTGTATTTCGGTCTTTACTCACGGGACTTTAACCTCGTCCTTGATACCCTTAGAACTTCCGAATAAAGTCGTAATTTTACTGAAACATTTCAAAACTAAGTCAAAAACGAACCTTTCCTGAATTTTGTCATCCTTCTAAGTATTTTTCCATCTGCACGATCGGACTGGGCTTCAGTACTGTGTGTACTGTGCCCTTAGTGACCTGTTTATTCTCAAAGACCCTTACAAGTCTACATCAACCACACACTAACCCCTCTCGGCCATTGTCATTTCCCCATCCCGTGCATTTGTATCACTCCTCCCCAGCCATCTGACCCGCTTGCCCCCCTTGCCCCCTCCCTGCCCCCCTGCCGGGCGTGGGCCCTGGCCCCCCGCGGGGCACCGATGCACTCCCTGTGATGAACAATTAAGCGACGGCCGCCGTTGGTGGATGGCAGCTAATGTCATTTGGGCCTCTCGCCCGGGGCCAGACTCGCCGCCGCCGCCGCCGCCTCGTGCCAACTCACCCGTGCGGGGTCCGCGGCGAGCGACGGCCAACGCGAGCCGCGTGTTGGAGATGGACCGGGTGATTAAGAGCAGGCGCACGGAGGCGCCTTGGGAAATAGCACGCGGATTGGTACAGTAAAATCTTCTAAGCCGGAATCGGCCGGGATACAAAAAAATTCCGGTTTACGTACATTGAAGAACAGTTCATACAAAATCACTCGCAAGCAAAGCAAAACTTTACTGGACATTTCAAACTAATATCCAAAGAGAACCTCTGGTGAGTACAAAAGTTGTCCATTTTATGACAATTGTGATATTGACGTTTTCGCCCTAATGTAGTAATTTACATGACTTTATTATAATTATTGAACTCCATTAACATAAAATATTTATGGAAGGAACCACCAATAAATGAATATTAAACACTTCATTGACAGCTTCAGAGTTGAATACACAACTTATGGACTGTATTCGGACTGCTTGCCGACACTTTTAAGAAACAATGCGTCACAACCCAGTACATTTTGATACCCTTGCATGGCCTTCAGCAATGCGTATCTGGTTGAGGGGTTATGATTTTCAACGGGGGACAAAGAGACGTGTGAATATTTGCCATGCCCGTACACCTTCTTCCGCTCAGAGAGTCAGGAGAGAGGGAATTCTCCTATGGCCTACACCTTGAGAGACAAGCGACCCCGAGGTCGAATTCTACGCTGACAGCAGAAGCCTCTCTCCTTCAATGTCCGGCTGCCACGACTAAATCGCGTGTCACAGGGCTAGAGAATTCAAAAGAATCTTGCAGATGCATTCATTTCATTAAAAATATCTCGCGTCTCTCTGCCAATCGTATTAAATTAACAGGAATTCCGTTTTATAATGATTTTTCCCCTGCAGGACACGAAAAACCGTTCCGTTTCGTCGTTGAAGAGGTTCCGTTTTATGCTGAGTAAAATGCCATGCCACGACATGTTTTCGGCTTGTACAGATTCCGGTTTAGACAGATTTTACTTTACTTTGCTCGCCACCGATCACTCAGTGAAGAGAAAGCTATGTAATGCTGCACGAAAAAGCGGCTAATTTTTTGTAGAAAAAACGCTTATTACAGGGCACCGCTAACAAAAAGGGGATAAATCCAGTTTCTAAACTTAGGGAAAAAGTCCTCTGACACTTGGTGTAGCCAGTTTCCATGTTTTTTGGGTCCTTGATACCGAAAAATCGAATGACGGCAAAATACCTGACCGTCCGTCCGTCTGTGACCAACGCTAACCATTCACCCAATTTTCTCCAAAATTGATATTCTCCAATCAATTTGGCTGATGTCGTGCCCGCTTGATTTTGAAACCGATATTTTAATTTTCGAGTGTTGTTTTCATGAAACTCCAGGGACATATTCCAAAATTTTCAAAAAAACAAATGGCTCCGTCGTTTTCAATTAAATTTTGTTGTTTGATAGTGTGAAAGGCGTTTAAAAAATTTTTCAGGTCTCATTTTCGTTGAAAACTCAGATTTTTCGAAAATTGCAAAAGTTCAAAATTGTTTCGGCGCCTTCCTAAACTACATGAAGAAAGATTTTTCCCTTAATAAAACGTGATCCTTAAAGATAGATTTTGAAATAAGTTCATAACAATTTTTCCAGAATTTTAGTACTTCTCGCATAATTTTGTGTAAAAGTGCGAGCGATATAGTACATCCTATTTTAGCACCACTAGTTATTAAGTTGAACTATCCGTGGTCTGCCGGTTACCGACATCATTGATAAACCGCTGAACAGTACATGCGTGAAGAGATCTGAAGAGAAGATTCACCCTTCTTGTGGACCATCCTCTTCTCCTGATGAGTCGAATCTCCTCCCCAATTGATGGAGGAAGAGGGGCGCGGCTTTGTCAGGGTTAACCGCACACTTGACAGTTGTTGAAGGCTACGAAATTGCGAGGACAGTGTAATCGTTTCACACGACAGTCCACATTCCTGGCAGTCACTCTTACCCAAATGGAGCAAAATTAACATTTGTAATCACGTTTTCTGAAAGAAACTTTTTTTAACAGTAGTCAATGGGGCAGCTTTGCAGCGTTTCCTTGGACAAGTTTCGCTCTAGTCTGTTTTTTCAAAGTTGTAGAGCTATGGTTTTCAACTTGTAGGTGTCGGAGTTTGAATTACTGTCACTGCAGAAAGGATGTCTGCACTCAATAAATATAACATCGTTTCGATTTACACCAAAATTCATGGTCCATCCTTATTAAACTGGCCATTTGGCTTAGCGGATAGAAAGGCCGCTTTTCATCTCTGGAGTTGATATTCCGGTGACTTCATGTGGAATAATTCGTGAAAGGCAAAGCAGGCTTGAGTCGAATTTTCTCGGTGTCTACTACCCTGCTTTACTTTACTATTCACCTTGCTCTATCACTGAATCATTAAATTAATGAAGTAATATGTACCTTTTGATATGTTATGATTTAATTAATTTAATAATGCAATAATTTTATTTCTTGAACAATCTCTTCTAAGAAATTTTTGTCTTGTACAAAGCACATAATTAGTTTATGTTGCCTTCTTATATCAAACATCTTTAATTTGTAACACCAATGTAAAATGTAAATAATTATTCTCAAACAAAAATACAGTAGAATTGCAACAATTCTAATCTGAAAGAAAAGAGAATGCTTGAGATTTCAACTATTTTGCTACATTATCTTTTGAGTCATCGAGAGTAAATGAGATGAAAGTTATATACTTGTTCATTTAGTAATTGACCCAAAGTTTAATGTAACTTTTAAAATAAAGAATGAAAGACGGATGTTGTCAGGTATCAAAATATTTATTTTAAGGCTAAAGATCTTTTCGACAGCTTGGCTATCTTTATTGAAAAAAGGTATCTACCTCACCAACAGTTATACTAACTTTTAAAATATTTGATCACTCCGTGCGGTGCAGACAATGACGTAATTCTAAATATATTTGCATTAAGTTGAACATTTTGCTCTCCAGTAAAATGATCACGGCCAAAAACACTGGTTCGCTCTTCTGATTCAGTGTCCAAAGTGTTGCAAGAGCAGCTCAGACTGGCCTGAAAACATCGAAATATGAGTGTCTGAAGTTCATTAAACTTTTATCCAAATCATTAACAACTTTAATGTTGGAATATGTAAAAAGATAATTAATGATTTTTTAAACTATCTTCATTAGTTTCGCAACTTTTGATTGATAAATTGGTAACGAATTTTCAGTAAAAGAAAAATAGTATTAGTGCTCATTAAAAAACTGTTACAGCCAAAGAATAATAAATATTATTCTAACTTGTTGGCCATGACTTGTAATAACTTCGTCTGCAGAGGAAGATAAATTAACTCATTTTTTCGTACAAAACACGGAGGAGAAAAGAAACAAATTGAGACATTGAAGTTTCACAGATATGAGTTATCAAAGTTCCATTGTAATTCATTAAAATGCAGATGGGAACATTCCTATCTCGTGTAGTCTGTTCATCATCTTTAAGGCCCTTATTAGAAACATTGCCGTTTTGATGCTCCAATAGAAGAATAAGTCAGAAAGAGGAAGACGATCCATTAGTGTAAACTAGGCGTATTAACTACTCTTCGCGAAGCTCTAAATGGTTGAGGAATTTTGATGGTTCAGTTACTTTACTTTGAATCTCCCCATTAAAATGCTGTAGTATAAAACTTCGAAACTGGCGTTAATCCTTTCTCCACCACCAGCTGCAGATAAAGCATCAGACGCCTAGCAGACAAGTGGAGCTGAATCCAGGGACAGAGACGAGGGACAGAGACGAGGGACAGAGTGGGTAGGAACGATGGGCATGACACAAATGTAAAATGTTATTCAATAAAAATGTCTTACATGATTTAAGGAAATTCGTATTCGTATTTCAGTAAAGTAATGACTGTTCATTGTTTGCCTTTTACGCAAGGAGATAAAACTTAAAATTGGAAAAAGGTAGCAATAGAAAGTGTGTTTATATATTTCAATCCTTGTTTAATTAGTGATTTCCGGCGCGTCAACGGATAAAAAAAAACAAAATAAAAAAAAAACCTAAAAAAAACCCACAAACCACGCTATTCCCGTAAGTGTAGTGCATACTTTTATATCGCGGGATGTGGCGGTGATCCTTCTCCGCTCGATGGCGCGAAGTTTTCTGCGAGCGTGTATTCTCCACCAGCGGGGCACCGCTTCAGCTGGGTCAAGCTCTAAGCTCCGTAAGTCTCCCGGCATATGTGGTAGTGGAGAGCATGTGAGTGTGTGTGTGAGTACAGGACAAAGTAGAGGGATGAATCGCATGAAGTCCATGGTCCGTTTGTTGGGCTACTGCTCCGTCATTCACCTGGCGTAGATCGGAGAAAGCACGGAAAACTACCCATCAGATTACCCGTCCACTAGAATTATCCTCCAGACAGTGCCTGAATCTAACCTAGTTATGTAGCTAGTGTTAACGTGAGTGTTGGACGTGAGTTGGTCGTGCCCGTGTACGCTCCGCTAAAAGAACATATATTCGTATTATAAAAAGATACAATAGTGGTAAATGATAGTAAATTGTGTTTATACTATTGTGATGTACCAAGACAGTGAGTTTCGTTTAATGAATATGTGCACGTGTGAAATTATGGAGATATAATTTCCCCGTGTGGCCAGCGTGAGGCCGGCGGCGGCAAAGGTAATAGCGGACACGGCAGAGAAATGCTCTTTATAATGAAAGTAATGTAAGTAGTTATGTAGCTAGTGTCGACACAGAATCGTGACATTGTCGGGACTCGAACCATAGGACCTCTCAGTCTTAGATATCTCAAGAAGAACATGTTAGAGTAATCCATGTTACCCTAAAATGCATTTCATTAAAACGCACACGGGAACATCCTTGCCTCTCGTAGTCCCTCCATCATCTTTAACTCCCTTATCAGCAACACGGCATTTGCATTGCTTTCTCCAGGGGGCATATGTACTCGTCGCGTTAGCGGTAGCGTTTCGTTCGCGGCGGAGGCGGCGAAGGCCGCGGCGAGACGAACGCCCGGAGGTCGGCGATGCGCGGGAGGAGGTTGTCCATTCAAATGATAACAACGGCCGCTTCGGCGCGGCAGCGGTGGCGATGGAGGACCCACGGAGGGAAGGAGGGGGAAGGTGGGTGAGAAGGAGGAGGAGGAAGAGGAAGAGGTAGCTAAGTGATTAAAATCGATCAAAGTCGCCGGCCCACCCGGCGAGGCGAGGCGCCGCGCTGGGCCCGCGAAGCCGCCGCGGTGCCATCTCCCCTAATTATTCTGAAGCTGCTTGCCCCCCCACCCACCCACCCTACTGAGCTCCGCCACGCTGCGCACCAGACAGCTCCACTTGGCTTCTGGGCGCGCGGTGCTTTGTCTGTCGCTGTGACGGCGGAGAAAGCGAAAGGATGGATGCTATAAACACGCCGGTAGGAATGTATTATATTTTCCGTACCTCTGTGCCGATGTGACTGGGTAGGAAACCACAGTCGAAGTCGTATAGGTTTAATGGTCAGACAGGATATAAAATTGTTCTTGAAACCATTTATTTCTTTCCAAAAATCTACATATTACGATTATGTTGGGGAAAATCAGGCAAATTGACGTTTGTCGCTGCAGGATCTCGCCATCCAGCGGGAGAAGACACCTCCCGCGATAAAATATGTACCACACTTACGGCACCAATGATAGTAGTTGACGCGGCCTGAAACACTAATTAATCGATAAATCAATCAAACGTGAGCAGTGGTTCTCCTTTCTTCACAAACATAGAATATATGTTCCATGTATTACATTAGATTAAGAACGGAAATTTAGAAATCATTCCGCAAACATATGCTAGAATATTTGAAATTAATATGTTTATGTAGAGGTAAGTAGCTAGTGTTTTGTACCGATTGTGAAACCCCAAACCATTTACAGAGGTGGTTGAGGGCTCATTTGAATTACTAAGGAGAGGTTTCATTTGTTTGCAGAATGCCTACCTTGGTGGGAATGTTTACTCATGATTAATATTTTTTTGTACTATGTATATGAAGTTAATTTTTAGCCGAAAAAAAATCTGTAGAAAAAGAGAAAAATCGGTCTCTTTTTCTGGCCAGGAGAAATAAGTGTGTTCTTTGGAACAAGATGAAAGAAGGGAGAATACTTGTACCTTCGTGCATATTCAAACTCGTGAAGACGTGAGAAAATAAAACTACTTCACAAAATTTGGTTCGAGAAGCGCAATAACTAACACTAATATTTTTATTTTTAAATGGCGGGTTGAATGCACGCATTCATTGTAATAATTACGAGAGCCAACTTATTGATATTCTTGAAAAAGTAACGAATACGGTGCGAAAGGTTTTCACCTCTCATTTATTAACGGCATTTTTATTCATTATTAATTTCCCTGAGCATTTTAACTTTTTCATTAAAAAAGTATTTTGCAACGTGTGAACTTTGTTTCATCATATCCAAGCACTTTTATTTTTGTTTATCCTATTATAACTGCACTGTTTTCGACGATCTCCCTTTTGGTCTGGTTTTAAATGGCGCTTCAATAGTACGAAATTAATATGTAGGTTACCGGATGTTTTTATTGCTTTAACAGTTTTGATTTAACAATGTGAACTGTTTTTTCCCCACTCAATATAATAAGAGGCTTATATATTTTAATCTATTTGAAGGTTTTTTGCATGTTTTTCCATGAAACTGTTATAGAGTAATACCAGTTTAAAGGAGGGGACAACTGATGGTGCAGTGGCCAGGCTACTCGCTTTTCACCTATGAATCCCGAGTTCGATCCTCATTCACTTTCTATGGATTCTCCGGTTTTTAATGCCTCTCAATCCGCCATTGCTTCGTCATCATTAATATTCCTCTTCAACTCCCGCCCATATATTTACCTCATAATTTCAGTGTAGCTGAGTTGTCGCTGAATAATAAGTAGTTAGCTGGGATTTAGTTACCGTTTGTTCCCAAAGCGTCGAGCCATTCTTTCTCTGTACATTTCTTGAAAGATGCTGCTTATCGTCGTGGTAACCGCAATAGGTCGTATGTCAAAACTACCGTAATTTTCAGGAAGAATGAAAAACGTTACTACCTCTCCTTGTCTTGACAGTCGCTTTCACAAATGTAGAAGCTTGCTATTCCGTTTTCCATTATTCCCTCGTCTTAGGACCTATTGCAACTGATGTAGTTCTCTTGACTGATCTCAATGGTGTAATAAACACTTCTTTTTTGACATACGACTTTTTTTAAATACCTATTGCGGTTACTACGACGATATACTAATTTAGTGCAAGCGTACACTTAAGTATCATGTCAGAGAAATTTCTGTCCTCTCTGAGCTTTGTTATTATTTCTTTGCGCAAACTCAAAAAATCTCGAACTTCTAATATTTCTCTTAAATTGAGGATAGTTCGTCTAAAAAGGACAGCTTTCATGGAGATAGGTCCAACGGTGTCGGAGTTTATTATTCGGGATTGTAATGCACTCAGTTTGTATTACACTCCAAATAAACACACCTACATGCACAGTGTAATCCCGGCCGAGAAAGCTCTCCGGGCCATCCCTGTAGAGCGGCCGGCGCTTTCTACGAGATGGCCATCCCGCCGCCCGCCGCCGCCGATGTAAGCGCCCGGCTGCCGTCCCCCGCATGTCGACAACAGCCCGGAGCGGTGCGCGATGCGCGGTCGGCGCGTGAGTGCCGCCTCAGGTCTCCGCCTCTCCGGGCGCGCGTCGCGCGGTAATACCTCGCAAGCGGCCGCCCCGGCCGCGGATGGCGATAGCTCTTAGCTGATTAACCGCTTCGAGCACGTTTGGCTCCAGTAAATCTGGACGACTCGATTATCGTCCGCTCGTTCGGCGGCCGATCCGCCCGCAGCCACGGCGGCCGCTCCGCCCCGCCCCGCTGCATCGCGTAGCCCAGTGTTTTCAAGGTCGATGCCACGAGCACAAGGCACGTGGCACGAGTCCCACGACGAAATCGACCCTTCACGAAGTTCGTCACCCCGCCACCAGAGACAACGCCATCCCTACGGCGGGGTTACCAATAGTTTCTTTTCCCAACACTAGTTGCGAAGAGTAGCTCGTGGCATGCTACGGAGCCACGACGCGTGCCACTGGCACCAGTAGAAGACCTTGACGCCACTGCCGTAGCCTCTCGCCTCCACGACGTGAGCCCGTCCTGCTCCGACCCGTCCTGCCTCTCTTCGCCCTACGTCCCGCCCAACCTCCCACCATTCCCGATTCGACGACTGGTCCCGTCCCGTCTCGTCTTGTCCGTCCCGCCCCTTTCCACCCTCTACCCTCTCCTCACCCCTCAACCACCATTCATCCCATCGTTTCCTTGCCCGTCCCGCCCCGCTCTCTCCGACGCGCCTCGTTTCAAGCATTCCTACCTTCCCCTGTTCTGTGCCTTACCTCCACTGATAGCAGTTCTTTCAATTAACATATTAATGAGAGACTAAATTTAATTTTAAAATTGTATGATCCTGTTGATTTTTTCTCTGTTATGTGTATTAATAGGACATGAATAACAATATTGACTGAAAGCATTGCAAATATATCCGTAGACATATTTCTGAGACACTATCTCAATTACCCGTAAACTTCCCCTTCTCTCCACGCTATGTGCCCCTATGTTCCTTTTGCTAGTATTGTGATGCCACCTTTTCCTCACCCTGCTTCCAGCCTCCTTTGCCAGCGTTGCAATGTAGGCTTCAGCAGCCTCTGAGTTCCAGCCCCCCTCAAGCTTTCCCTGTAGTTTTCGCCTTTGCTTCTCTCCTAGCGGCTCTCTCGCCTAGTTACGTTTCTATTCGCGCCCTGCTTTCGCCCTGCTACTTGCATCTAAGTTTCTCCTTTCTTTGGTTATCTCCACCCAGGGCAGTGGCATTACTTCGTATTTTCTCTCATCCCTCGTCGCCTTTCTCCCTCTTTCCCTCTCTCTCCGTATATCTCTCTTTCCCTCTCTCTCTCTTTCCCTCTCTGTCTCTCTTTCCCTCTCTGTCTCTCCTTCCCTCTCTCTCCTTATTTCTCCCTTTCCCTCTCTCCCTTTTCCCTTCTCCCTTTTCCTCTCTCCCTTTTCCTCTCTCCCTTTTCCTCTCTCCCTTTTTCTCTCTCCCTCTCTATCTCTCTTTACCTCTCTATCTCTCTTTCCCTCTCTCTCCTTTGCACTCTCTCTTTCTCTCTCTCCGTCCTTTTTCTCTCTTTCCATCTCTCTCCTTCCCTCTCTTTTTACCTCTCTTCCTTTTACTCCCTCCCCCTCTCTATGTCTTTCTCTCTCTTGCCACTAGTCATGACCTCGACATTCCCATCCACTGGCCATCCTACAGCTTCCCATTCTTCTCGTCCTCTTAGCTCCTCCCGTCATTTGTGCCTTCCGCCTGCTTCTCCCTCGCTTTCTCCCTCCTCCGCCCGCATTTATCTCTCCCACAGTCTGCCTAGCCCCTCCATTTTCACTCTGTGTGCCCTCCTTTTCCCTGTCCATCTCGGCCCATCACATTAAACATGATTCAAATCTGCGTTTGTGACTCCGCCATTCGATACCCGCCCTTTTCCAACCCAGGCGGAATCGGAAAGATGCCGAAAGAGGGTGCAAATTGGCGGGACCGGGTTTGAAGAATTGGCTTGGCGGGGAGTCGAGGCGTGGCGGGGAAAACGTAGGAAGAGTCAAAATGACGAATGGAGATGCGGCGTGAACGAAACGAGCTGATGCAGGGGTGAAATGAGTAGAGAGATGGGCGGGGAGATGGTAGGGGAGAAAGTAGGGGAGATGGCAGGAGGATTCGAAGCACCGTGTGGGAGCGGGATGCGAAAGCGAGACGTCGTGGGGCGGTACTGAGCGTTGCAGCATCGTAGGTTTTGAGAGGAGACAAGGCGTGGAGGGAAAGCGGGCGAGCAGATGGGCAGGAAATGCGCGCGAAATGTGCGGGGATATGGGCAGTGGAGTCAAAGTGGTGTAGCTTGGCGGGTGTTATGGAAAGGCGGCGTGGGGCTGTAAGGGGCGTTGCAGGGTCGCAGGCCAAGCGGGGAGGAGTAGGAGGGGGTGGTGGAGAAGGAGGAGGAGGTGGAGGAGAAGGAGGAGGAGGAGGATGAGAAGAAAGAGGAGGAGGAGTGGGAAAGGAGAGGAGGAAGAGGAGGAGGAGAGGAAGGAGGGGAAGTGTAGGGGGTGTAGGAGGAGGTGTAGAGGGAGGAGAGGGAGGAGGAGGAGGAAGGTGGAGGAGAAGGCGGAGGGGAGGGAGGAGTGAGAGGAGTAGGAAGAGGGGAGGGGAGGTGTAGGGGGAGGACTAGGAGGAGGTGTAGGAGGAGGAGGAGGTGGAGGAGAAGGAGGAGGAGTGAGAGGAGAAGGGGAGGTGTAGTGGGAGGAGGGGGAGGAGTAGGAGAGGAGTGGGAGGAAGAGGGGGTGTCGCGGCGGGGACGGAGGGCTCCGGAAGAAGCGGTGGGGAGGCGGCCCCGCGCGGCGGGTTACAGCGTCTCCTAATGGCTTTGTCGTAAAGGCGCGAGCGATATGGGAGCCTCCCAGTAACAAGCTTCACCACTCAAGGCGAGGCGCGATGCGGGCGGGGAGCGGTTAATGAAAATTCCGAAGTGACTGCGGGCCAAATGCAGACGCGGCTACGGAGACGGAGGGCCACGTGTTTTACGGAAATGGCTTTGCTAAGCAATTTGCGGAGGGGCGCGGCAGTTTTAAATGAAACTGTTGGGCTGCCGAAAGTAATGAGACCAAGGAGGCTGACTTGCACAAAATTACACGTCTTTCTTAGAGTATTTATGTTGTTATAAATATTGTTATTGTTGTAATTTTTGTCGGTTGTGATAGCAGTTGCGAGTCTGTTGTACAGTGATGGTGTCATGCTCAGGTATGTTTTCCATTCAAAATCGCCATGCGTTTGAAGATTTGAGAGTATAGTCTGCTTCTAGAAAAGTTATATTGGTGTACGGATACTTTTGCGAGCAGAAGAGGGGTAGTATGTTATCTAGAATGATACATTTTTAGAATGAATGAAGTAGTTCAAACACCAATGGCCAAGATGGAATTCAAACTCATAGCTCTTACAAATTGAGATATCTCGGGTATTTCAAACTTAGCGACTCCTATCACAATTACTAAAATTTAATTAGATGAAATGAGCAATCCTCTAGACTTACTTTTAAGAAACGTTGTTTGTTCTGAAATTGGCTTAAACGAAATAAAGCATGCGAGGAAACTATACACATATATGCTGTTGAGATAAGCGCAATGTGTTTTGTTCTTTGATTTCTCTTCGAGAATGGTAAAGAAGGTTGATTAAATACGAACACAAAAGTATCCCCAATTTATTATATAGTTTATAAAAATACGTATAAAATGTATTATTACTTTATTTGCGGGCGTGAACGTCGCATACTCCTTTCGAAATGAAATCTATATAAAATGGATCAATCTTGTACACCGTTTCATCTTGAATGACTGTTCTGTTTCTAAGATGAAAATTGTTGTTGTATTTAGTTGTAAAAGAATTGTTTCTGGTTCTAAAACTAAGAGGAGTGGATAAATAGTAATAGTAGTAGTAGTAGTAGTAGTAGTAATAATAATAATAATAATAATAATAATAATAATAATAATAATAATAATAATAATATCTCCAAACACATGCCCCCAAGTGGTAAGAACACTCACCGAAACAGGTGATGTCTGTTGGATTGTGTACAATATTGCATGACCAACAAATTCAAACTGATCGCACGATAGCGACAAACAAACCGGATATAAATATCCTGGATTTTGAGAAAAAATCGTATCTACTTGTCTATGTTGCTGTACCTTGCGATCAAAACGTCGTCACCAAGGAGGCAGAGAAACGTCTTAAATACAAGAGTTTGGAAATCGATCAACCGAATGTGGGGCGTAAAAACACAGGTCTTACCGATACTCATCGGAGCTCTGGGATTTGTTCCGGAAAATTTGTGTAAGAACTTGTCTAAACTTCCAGGTAATTCAAGACTGGGAAGTACAAGAAATCTCTTTATTTGGAACAGCCCACATTTTGCGCAAAGTATTGTAGAGGCACCGACAGTCACTACATCTGCTCCTCAGGTAGCTGGTTGCAACCTGGAGTAGATTTTATATTCATAACATCTTTAGTCGTGATGTAGAATAATAATAATAATAACAATAATAATAATTATTATTATTATATATGGAATGACGTATGAAATGCCGTTCTGCTCTTTGGAATTTTTGTTTGTATTTATTGTCGATTTTTTGAACCAATATATATGTGTATATATATATATATATATATATATATATATATATATATATATCCTATTTAATGTAAATTACACTCTTTTATTAATTTAATAATGTAAATTTTCAGGTGTCTTATTTACTTAAATAATCTATTCAAAAGAGGGGAGGAAATGTGTAAAACAACCGATCTACCTTATCCGCCGCCGAAAATAGCACTTTACTTCGTTTCCAGTTGGATGTTTAAAAGGTAGTGCGGAATTAGTAATAAACATGTTAGTTGGATTTTTATCCGAATTTAATCGAATCTTTTTGTATTGTCATGCAATGCATGTGAAATGCACGGGCACAATTATTTTCAATTATATTGGTTTCTTTAGAAATAGTGATGTCAATAGTAACATTGCATGCAATATCTAGATTTCTTCTTAAAAGTGCGAGAATGAACCCAGAATACATTATATCTTGAGAGTCGTATTCACGCAGTGTATTATAATATCCCGAGCACGTTGCACAAGAACATTCTGGGACGAAAACACCTGAGTCAACGTACTCGCGGTGTTTGATGTGTGGTGGAGGGAAGCTACAAATCCGCTTGCGTGGCGTCTGCTACCTCTTGCCTCATTGCTTCTGTTTCGTGGCTCGCTTCCTCTCTCGTCTTTCTCCCCTCCTTTGAGACTCCTGCACTCGCACACTTCCCCAGCAGCCCTTTACCCAGCCGACGTGCGTCGGCCGCTCTCTCGAGAATATACGCAATCAACAAGTAATTTGTAAATAAATAAATAAAATATGATTAAGAATTTGAATCTTATCAAATCGCCTTTAGATCCTAATTACTTACGTGTTTGGAGTGAATTGAATGGCTCATTGTACCCAGTAAAATAAAGCTGTCTGGAAAAGTTATCACGGTTCATTATTACGTCCGATGAAATGAAGAGTATAGCAGATTGGATAAAACGAAATTTTGTATATCACACAGCATTCATGTGATGTCTAAATCGACTTGTGGGGAAAATACCATCAGAGATTATGTAATTAGTTGTAGTAATATTGTTTATTTCCCACCTACGGTTTTGTGAACTCTTACCCCGTTCTATTTATATATTCAAATCTACAAAGGAAAAGCAAGAATAAAATAAATATAGACAATGGGAAAATGAAATTCGAGAGAAGGTGGTTAAGGAAACTATCGACTACAGGGGGTCAATAGAAAAAGTAGAGGGAAAGGCACAGGAAGGAGTGAAAGTGGGATAAAGGGAAAGGAAGAGAGTGGGTGGGATGGGCACATATTTGGTGTCGGAAACTGAGGAAATGGGGTGGAGGAGAGCAAAAACGAGCGAGGCAGATTATAGAAAAACAGAAGAGAGCAACCAAAGCGCGCAAAGAACAATAAACAGGCAGAGACACAAAGCGAAAGAGAGGAAAACAATCGAGAATAAGAATGAAGGGGGGTGAGTGATAGATATGAGAGACAGAGGTGGGGGAAGATGCGAAAAGCGCCCCAGGGGGAGACTGAAAGGAAAAAAGGGAGGGAGAGATAGATATACGGCAAAGAAATGGTAGACGCGGAGTAGCAACACGAGAAGCAGCGTGTCGTGTAATTAAAACGGAATTTGACCCTAAGTAATATCGCCGGTGGGCACGAGGGCGGGGCTGCGCGGCGGCGCCGAGGAATTTATTTGCAAACCAAAATCTCGTGCGGCGGCGGCGGCGGTGGCAGGGAGGGGGCGGGGCGGCGGCGGCAAGTCCCGCGCGGCCGCTGTAAAACAATTCTCGCGCACGGAAGAGCCTCAGCGCCGGCCCCGCCTCCACAAACCACCTCCTCCCACTCCCGCCGCCATCTCGACCCCGCGCACCCCGTCTCCACAGATACCACACCGAACCCCTCGCCCGTCCCGTCCCACCCCGCCTTCCTTCCCGGCTCTCCACAACGTCCCCCACCGTCGTCGCCGTTCCCGTCTCCAGTAGCCCCTCCTCCCCCCCGGCCTCTGCCACCTATGTCTCCCGCCGTTCTCCTCCGATGCCCTCCCGTCCCCCACCGTTCATCGCCCCTGCTATCTTCCGCCGTTACCATCCGTTCCCCGCCGTTTTCATCCATTCCCCATCGTCCCTCTCTGTCCCTCTCCGTCCACCACCGTCCACCGCTTCCATTGCCCTCGCTGCCTTCCGCTTCCGGAGCCCCCTCCTCATCCTCGTTCGTTCCCCCTACGAACCCCGCCATCCTCGCCGCATTCACTCCCTTTTCCTCCCATCATCCGAACCCTGCCGTACTCGCCGTCTACGCTTCCAGCGCTGGGCCGTTCGGCCCAGCCGTCCCAACCATCCCTGCGTCACCCGCAGTACCGGCGGCCCGCACTGCCCCTGTCATCCCCAGACTCGCCCTCACCACTCTATATTGCTCCTCCCTCCTCTTTCTCCTCCTCCTCTTTCTCGAACCCCTGGTCTTCTCTGTTGCGGCTCACACCGAAGCCTCTACCACCATCTCCATTCCCCCACAGGTCGCCTCCTGCTATTCCGAACCCTCCTCCTTCTCCTCCAGCCTTCTCATTCCTCCGCCTCCTCTTACTCCTGTTCTTCCATGTAGTCCTTCTCCGTCGCCACCGTGGCCGTTCTCACCAACCCCACCCCACGACAGCTCACCTCCTACTTGTCTGAATCCTCCTTCCTTTCATCCAGCCCCTCCTCCTCCAGTCTTCCCATTCCTCTAACCACTACTTCACCTGGTTCTTCCGTACAGTCCAATGCCTTCTCCTCAGTCGCCACCGCCTCCACCCGCGCCGCCGCTCGCCGCCAAAGGTCGGCCTTATCGTCCGATGAATTATAAATCGAAGGCGCGGAGCAAGTGGTGGCTTGTGGCCACGGGCGGCGGGAGGGGGTAATGAGCTTTTGAGACGAGCCTCAGGTGCTGCGTCCGCGCGCGAGTGGGCGGAGGCGGAGGCGGAGGTGGCGCGGCGCGGCGGACGGCGTTGAAAGGGCTGAGGGTGCCGGAGGAGGCGGTGGGACCACGCGGATTCCAGTCGCTGTTGGGCGCTCGCCCATATTTCCGATTAGCGCCGTGAACAAAGGGAAGGCGGATGAAGTACGGTTGCTTATTACGACGATGTTCTCTACATTGCTTTTAGAATTATATTTTAATTCATTTATTGCGCTGAAGGAATTAATGTGAATTAAATAGTCTTCGTGGCTAGAACATGCAGAATGTATCGCGGTTTATTTATTCCCTGGTCAACAACCTTTATTACAATGCCAATAAGTAGGAGAAAATATATGCTGGGTTGTTGTTTGTGTTTCATAAGACTGGTTGAAAGCTCTTCATTCATTTCTCTTTAGATTTATTGGTTGACATATCCAAATTATTTGCATTTAAATGAAGCTGAAGAAAGCGCATATTTTCGGAAGAAGTGCTGTGGAGATGAAAAGAGATAGACGCTTGTTCGTTCGTTGAATTTTATAAGTACTTTCTGCTCGTACATTGCAACCACCTTGACATTCGGCTAAAAACAGAAAAAATTAGAACTTTTTCCTTTTTATTTGCATTAATGTTTAATATGAAATATACGTCAGTATTCTATATATTATTTTTTGTTGTCAGATTGTGAACACCATCATTCTCATTTTCTTTAATATCATTAAATATTTTGGCGATTCCTTCTTTTCTAGTGAGCAGGGGAACAGTGGAAATAGATAGTTTTCTCTGGCATGGAGGTAACATTGTTGAGTTATTAACGTATTTTTGTAAGAGACGTTTATCATCTTTGTGTTAACGGTAGCACCAGTTGATATGAGAAGTTACGATACGAATCCTATATCTAATATTTAAACTAATTTTTTTAAACATGTTTTAAAATGATTCAATTATTCACACGAAACATTTTATAACAAATTATTTACGCCGGTAAATCTTAAGCTTCAAACATAGTTTGCCTTTTATTGTGCTGTATTTTACAACTTCGTAGATTTACAGTTTATGTAAAGTTCCTAACGAAATAATTCAAGAAAGTCCAAAAAACAGAGAAAACAGAGAAAAGCAGACGGTGACTCAATGATGAACCACACCATCCGTGCGTGATAATTTATCGACCGGTGCCAGCGGCCGTTTTGTGCAGGCGACGTAACGCTCCTCCTAATCGCATTTGTCATCTCGCGCTGCCGCCTCGCGCTGCGTGTGGGTCATCCGCGCGTTCTCCCGTCCGAAAGGCGCCATTACGCGGGTGATCCATTGGCGTATTTTTCCGTGACGCGGCGCGCGTATGTCGGCGCCACCGTGGCGCACAGAGGTCCCAAAGACGTTGCAAAGCGCGTCAAATGGGCCATTGAGTGAGTATTGGGTATTGCGGGGTGTGTTAATGTGGGTGTGGTCATTACTCCTGTAACTGTATTGCCTTATTTTTTAGTTAATGCCTTACTTTACGTGGCGAGACTCGGGCCATCAGGCACGCTCTTCCGTCTTATCATACAAATTTCGCCACACTCCTTTCACCATGTAGCGAAGAAAGAAAGTATAATCTCGGGAAATGAAACAGGCGATTTGAATTTAGCTCTGAGGCTTCTTTTAGGCTTGAGGATCAGTTACATGCAGCAAATATACTACATGGGACAGCCGGCTTTACTTTTCCTCCGGAGGATTCTTTTTCTCCCTTAAAAATCCACGACTTTGGACGGGTTTGAACCCGCAAACTTGGGCACGACAGCCCGATACGTTAACCGTCAAACCACCGAACCTGTAAAAGTAGTGTGTGTTGTAAGCCGAGAGGTGGCGGTGTACCTCCCCCGTGAAAAGTGGTTCTGATGACAACGTGCGTGTCTCCTTGTGGGTTTTTCACTTCCAAATATCTTCCTCAGTAGGGCACCGACGCAGCCAAATCAAGTTCTAAGTTATTTATGGTTTGATTGATTGATTATTTAATTGATGTTTCCGGGCCCGTCAACTGCTATGGCGATTAGTCTCGTTAGTGTATCTAATGCTTCTTACCTGGAGGTACCGGTTTTCCTCCCGCGCTAAATGGTCAGATTCCGCGCCGTCCTACACTTTGGCTCGTGGGGGATTTCCCTTTCCGGATACTTCCCTCCAGCGGGAACCGCCTCAGTCGGGACAAGCTGCACCGTTCCACAGTTCAACACTTAACATCGAGAATACTTTCAAATAACATTACGTAGATTCTTTCAAAATGTTTATTACAATGCACTTGAATATTCCATGACTTTCAAGATCTGTTTTACTGTTCTGCATTTAGCATTTCACATTTTTTTCACAAATCATCGACTTGCACAATAAATTTTCTCTCTCTCTTTCTCTCTCTCTCTCTCGTCATCATCACCAATGTTGCTATAATAATAAACAGTGACGAATAATATTAGTTAATTGTATATGAAACGTTGCCAAGCTCTAACTCTTCTGGTGGTGTCCGGAGATGCGCGATACTGTAGTGAAAACAACAGTACGTGTGTGTGCGACTGTTTAAGAGCAGAGTGGGAGATGAGGTGAAGAAAGAAAATATCGCGAAAATATCAAGAAAATAATAATAGTCCATAATCCTTTTGTTTGGCTACTCACATTTTTCCCTGCTATTGGTCGAAGAAACCATTGACACTAGAGTTCTCCTCCACGCAGGGATTGAATTCGATCCAGCTACATAATATTTTTTTATTTTTTTACTCCCATTGTATAATGCTGACATTTAATGGCTGCAACCAGTTGCATAATGATACTTATTACGATACAGCTTTTATTATAATACAGGTTCTTGACCGATCACAGAGAATTTTAGGAACCAAGTATTGACAATTAATCATTGAGAATCGTTCTAGTAAATGTTTCGTTCGATTGTGTACATTAAAATTGCATTTGATATTATATTATGCTTGTCAGTTTTAATTCAGTTCTTTTTTTATTAGTAATTTTTCGTTGAATATTATTTAAAATAAATTGGATCATAATTTCACTTTGTTCTTATTTGGTAGCCACAGCCACCAGCGGCAGCATGCGAGGGTAGAATTAGGGAGCTGTCCGCTAGGTGGCCTTGGCTGAAATCTTCATGTTAACTGACACGAAACGATTCAATGTAAAAGTTTAACTTATAAAAGTAATAGAAAAAGTAGCGTATGAAACTCGATGTAATGGGTATTAATACATTCGTGTGAAGTTTACGATACTCGCGCGTTCTTCGCTTGTGTAATATCACATTCGTATATTAATACCAATGATTACATCATCGTTTCGTAATGTACTATTATTTATTTTGTATTTTTATCTAAAAATTGGATTAAAATTCATGACTATACGAATACTATTTGATCTACTCAAGAAAAATATCTGGCTCCCTCCTATCATCACTTCTCAGGTAATACCTTCCTCTCGTAGATAAAGCTTTACTTTATCGTCTTGTATTACTAAATGTTATTGTTGTAATTACTAAATGTTTTTCTCAAAAATAGCTCCTTAAACTTCAAGACCTCCATGACAGATTTTTAATTGTAATATTGGGATATAAAAAATCGACTTTGCTCGTCCCATCATTTTTCGGTCCATTCTGGACCACTGTGGCGTAATGGCGGCGCCAGCGGCGGCGGCGGCCCATTTGTGAAACGGGACTCCGCGCGCGCCCGCGCGGCCGGCGTCTGTCAACCTGTCGCGAATGATCCCGGAGATACCGTAATTGTTTCCCCGCGCGACGCCTGACACTTATCTTCCCTTATCTGCCGCCGCCGCCGTCGAGTTATTAATGGAGGCGCAAACATACGCTTCGCGAGCGGAGGGTGGGCGAGTGTGTGCGGGAGCGCGTTCGTCACGTGACGGGTGGCTCTTTCAGCGACTCCCCCTGTCGCTCGGCGCGAGGGTTTTGTCCGCGCGGGTGAGTAGGGAGGGGCGGTAGAGTCTGTTGTAGCGTGTATGCTCCACAAGGAAAAGATTATGCTTAATGAATGTTTATGTAATCTATTTTGGTCATTAATACAAATTAATATATCTAATATTAACAATAATAATATATTTAATAACAAGTCTGTCTTAGAAGCTGTATCGTCCACGCACGGTTCGTAGAAACTCTTTATTCACTATTGATGGTATAATAACATTTACACGGTTTCACTGTCTGTTGATTGTATTTGATTTGTCTTTGTCTTTGATTGTACATTTCGTGAATTAATAATTCAACTTGCGGTATTTAGTTGTAGTGTATGTGGAGTGTTATTCATTTTGTGTGTATTATTACTCACGTGAGTTATAATTGCAACACAATTTCCTTGCTTTAATTGCAAGTGATATGCTCCACAATAGAAAAACGTAGGCAGTGACATACCGTAGGATGCCAGAGCAGGGACGAATAGCTCCATGAATCATGGAATATAATGGACCAGGATGTTAGTCAACCTTCCACAAGCGAAGACCACCAGACACGAATAATTTTTAGATCTCTTTCGCGAACGCGGAACAGTCCGCTAGCCGATGACAATATCTGAGAAGGGAAGGAATGTGGGAGAGTTGGAGTGAGCAAACTTCACGAGAACGCTACAAATCATGTGTAATGATATTTAATAAAGAGACATTTACTGATTTATTAATTCGTACAAACTTTTAGGGGTCATACATAAATTACCTAACGCTAAAGGGGGAGGAAGGGGGTCTGAGGCAGCGTTACACTGCGTTATATAGAGATAGGGAAGTGCGTTACAAGGGAGGGGAAGAGGGTATTGAAAATACTCGAAATTTGCGTTACGTAATTTATGGACGGCCCCTTAGTGCCAAATTGCATTTAAAAAGAAAACGTACCAATGTCTATTGTTATTAGAGCATTGTTCATTTGACAAACATTTTAGAGAAACAAATCCTGCATGTCCTTCGGTCGCACCGGTCCCACTACATTGGGTAAATTTCTGTACTTCTTTACAGTGCTGGCAGAGCGTTGAAAACGGCTTAGTTTGTTGGCACATGTCTTCCATTCCATCTCTAGGAACTTCATGGGCCTTAACATTTCAGTCGTCTAATCTTGACTGAAAGTAATTGCAATACAAAATCATTTTTGCTGTTATTTCTGAAATATCCAATAAGAAATGACTAGTAGTACTTATCAAATACGATGTTTAGTTACAAGCATAATATTGTATGCATGAATTTTTATTTTTATTCAGTAAAAGGAATAATTAGTATCTATTAATATCTAGTAATATCAAACAATTTGGATTTTCATAACAAGAGGAAACGAGGGGTAAAATATCTCTTTCTTTTGAATAAAAGAGAAACAATGTGTACCATTTTTCTACATTTCTATTTCTGTCTTACGCGCCAATCGTCACAATATTTCGGCCGCGGAATGATTAATGCGGGCGGCGCTTCATTACCGCACTTTTGTGCAGAGCTAAACTGCCCCGAAATGAGCCCCTCCCCCTCCCCTTCCTCCGCGCCCCGCCCCCGCCGCTTCAGTCAACCTCCGGGTGACCGCGCCGGCAGCGCCGCGTAATCTGATGATTGCGGCGGTAATGAGCGTCGATGAGACCAATCGCTTCCCCCATCGCCCGCCCCCCTCCCCGCGACTCCCACTGGCTGCGCTTCCTGGCGCCACGCCGCGGCGGAACCAGCGTCGCGTTCCGGCGCACGGCCACCGCCGAATCACACGCACGCCCACTCGCCCACTCGCTTGTACGCCAGCCCACTCGCGTGTACGCCAACTCACATCCAGTCCGCCCGCCCATTCGCTTGTCCACCCCCTCAACGCCCTTCTTCCGCTCGCCCGCTCCCTCGCTCGCCTGCCCACTCCCTCGCCCGCCTGCCCCGCTTCTTCGTCCGCCCGCCCACTCGCTTGTCCACCCGCTCACGCCCTTCTCCGCTCGCCCACTCCCTCGCCCGTCTGCCCACTCGCTTGCCCGCTTGTCTACTCCCTCGTCCTACTCGCTTGACCGCCCTCCTACTCGCTTGTTCGCTCGCCCGTTCGTTTTGACGGCCCACCCACTCGCATGTCTGCCCTCCCACTCCCTCGATCGCCATCACATGCCTCGTCCGCCTGCCCACTCTCTCGTCTGTTAGTACAAGCCTACTTTTGGCCGGCCTCTCTCTCTGTCTCGTTCTCTCGTCGTCAAGCACGTTCCCGACCATTCATCCATTCACACTCTCGCAATCGCCGGACTCGTATTACTCGCCCAATCACCGACTCGCCCCCTCTCCCATTTGTCAGTTCGTCTACTCGCTCTCTTGTCCACGCCCCAACTCGTCTACTCACCCACTCGTCTACTCGCCCCACTCTTCTACTCGCTCACTTCTCTACTTATCCACTCGTCTGCTCGACCGCTCGCCAAATCGCTTAATCGCTCGATCGCTCACTCGCTACTTGCCAACTCGCCCACTCGCCCTTTTACCTTCTTTCTTTCGTTCTCTCTCTCTGGCTCACTCTGCGTCTTTCTCTTTCTCTGCCGCTCTGTTTCTCTGCCTCTCTCTTTCTGACTGACTCGCCAGTAGCAGACTCGTCTACTCGCTCACAAACTCGAATCCCTCACCCCTCGCCCACTTCCCCAGCCACGCGCCGTTCCTGTGCATAATGCAAAGTAACAAATCACGCCTCCCACCCACCCAGCGAGCGGCGCGCGACCTGAGGGAAAGGGGAGGGGGAGGAAGGACGCTAACAAATACGTCGATATAAGCGCATTGCATATAAAAGGATTAGGGATTTCCGCAAATAATCTCCTTAACCTGAAATGGAGATCGCCGCCGGCTCCGATCGGCCTCCGCCGCTCGGTTGACGACAAGCGGTCCCGAGGCCTTCCGTTGGAGCCGGCCCCGCTTCCGATCGGGGCCCCACCCCCCAGTGCCACCCCCGGCGCCGCCCCCGACCGCCAGTCCCCGCCCCGACCGCCAGCCACCGCCCCCGACCGCCAGCCACCGCCCCCGGCCGCCAGTCCCCGCCCCCGGCCGCCAGTCCCCGCCCCCGGCCGCCAGCCGCCGCCTCCGGCCGCCAGCCGCCGCTCCCGGCCCTAGCCCCCGCCCCCGACCCTCCAGTTCCCGCCCCCGGCCGCCAGCTCCCGTCCCCGGTGCCAGCTCCCGCCCCCGGTCGCCAGTCCCGGCCCCCGGCCGCCAGTCCCCGCCCCTGGCTGGCCAGTCGCCGCCTGCGTCTCAACATGCGCATCGGTTGCATCCAGTTGTATTGTGTGAGAGTTTGCATTTGTGTGTACCTAAATTGGGGTTGGCATTATAAGACTGTTGATTGATCCAAAAATTAGTGTAAAATTATTTTTGTGTATTCCAGCATTACGACCTTTTCTGCAGCAAGAAATCGTTCATAATCGGGCGTTTTACGGCACAAATGATGACGTATAAGATTTTACTGCACGAATGATTGCGTCATCTCACATTCAACCAATCGAAGCGAGAGAATCGGGGAGAGGTAGAGGTAAACGGAACAGTCGACCACCGTTTTCTCGCACGGATGTCAAGTAACCGAGACACCACAGGAAAGTAGTTTCGCGAAATGAAGTTTGATTCTGTTATAAATTTATAATGCTGTCATACAAAAAAATTGCGAATGCAACTCGTTTATAATGTTTCTTTATTGCATTCGTACAAATTTGAAAACGAGCGACGTTAGGAGCTCGTTTTCAAAATATGTACTCAGGCAATAAAAATTAACATTATAAACTAATTGCATAAACTACTAGTTTGTGTGCGTATGAGTGTTATATAGATTTGTGTGTGAGTGTGTGTTTGTTTGTTTGTTTGTTTGTTTGTGTGTGTGTGTGTGTGTGTGAGAGAGAGAGAGAGAGAAGAGAGAGGAGAGAGAGAGAGAGAGAGAGAGAGAGAGAGTTGTATGTAATATTTGTGTGTGTTTATGAGAGATGTACTTAATAATGCATGTCTTAAAGTTTATATCAGCGCTTCCGAATTCCTGAGATATTAGCCGTTCCGAACTGTCATTCATCAAAAAAATGATCAGTTTGAGATTTTCACTTTTGTTATTAGCCCCAATCTGCTTTTCCTAATAATTACGGGACCCTAGTAATATTTTTTTCTGGTTGTGAATACGTTTAATTCTCTTTCCTCCAGGATATACTCTTCTGCCTAGAAACTCTGTTTCAGAAGACCAAACTTGTTTAATATTGTAGTTTTGTGTATGTAAAAGCTGAATACGATTATTTGAATTATTATTCTGACCTTAGTAGACCTTCTTATTAAGTCCATACTTAATGACCTTATAGACTCCTCTTACATGGCCGGATGATGTATAGTTTTCTTTCAATTTCTGCACGCATTGTGTATTAGTAATATATACTTTTTGCTTTGCTCAGTGAACATTGAATATTTTAAAAGTACAGATTACGCTCAACATTTATATCGCATTGAATAGGAACAATACACCACACGATGAGAGTTCACTTATTCACATCCAAAGCATCTAGCTTATCCCTTGCTGGTGAGCTGGAATGATCAGGCTCTGCTAATAAGCCTTTCCGCCTACGAATTATTCTCAGTGCCCCCCCCCCCTAGCCGTTCTCCCTGCTAATATTACCCAGCCACCCCAACTCCCGCTCAGCATACGTCATTTCCGGATGCCTTACAAACGATCATCGCAACGGCAGGAGGCACTTCCAATATGAATAACATGTGTTACCGCGACTGAGTAGAATAAACTTGTATTACTGGTTGGTTTACCTGCCTCGGAAGCGCAGTGGTAAGCATGAATGATCATGAGCTCCGACGCGTGGGTTCAAACCTGGTCCAGGACGGTGGATTTATGAAGAGCGATTCCACACCGTCCCCTGTCACGTTTGCAGCACGTTGCAAGAATCCTTGAATGTCACTTGGATATTCTTCGTCAAATTAACCCTCCGGCGGGCGCGTCCCATCATTTCCCACCAGCAGGCGCGTGTGTCACTCCGTGCCGCATTTATCAAATTCGATTTTCGCAGCAATAGTTATTACTTTTGTTACTGAATGTAAAGGAAATATTCTTTATGTTTTTATACATTTTAATTCAAAATAACTGACTAAATAGCATACGAAATAACAATATTAATAAGAATCTGATGCATCACTCGCTCCCCTCCGTGTCTTGGTACGTGTTACATGAAGGGGAATAAATACGGGGCAAACATGCCTTCTTCGGAATCAATACATCTAAATTTGAATTAGTAGTTAGTACTCCAAAATCTGTGTCATAAAGCTCAATAACAAAACAGCAGTAAGAATTACTATGGATAAAATACGCAAATATTATATTTACATTACAAAGCGCGTGCGGTACGGAGTGCCGCAACCGTTGCAGAGTTTGAATTACCAATGAATAACGGTTGATCGGCAGTGTCTAAAATCGTGATTTTAGTGTCATCCGGTTGATGGTACAATGAATGAAGATTAACTATGAGCTGAATAGTGCGACATCAATTATTATACGAAATAAAAAATGTAAGAATGTGGCACTAAGTGCCGCTACGCGTCCGCCGGAGGGTTAATTGATACAAGTCAAGCGCCCTCGTCAGAGGTTGAGCTGGGGTTAGGGCTCAATAACAACCAACATTTCCACTGCAATGTTGTTGAACGGGAAATTCCGGGTTCGAGTCCCGTCGGTGTTGGATTTCCGACACCAGTTCTATAAACTCCGACGGTTCAACTACTTTTTCGAGGAGAATTCTAGCTGCCGGTTGCTCTGATAGGTGGTTTTCCCTCGATCAACACCTGGCAAATGTCAGAGCGGTTCCGTTGTAAACGAAACACGCGAGATCTTTTCTTTATCATTTTTGCTCCGTTCTGTCCACTTATGTGTACCCACACATGCATTACATTTCTACACATGCCGAGAGACCAGTCGGGAGCGTCGAGTTCCGGCTGAGCAACGAAAATCCCGCCAGGCGACATGTAGGTCAGTGCCGGGTTTCGCGTTCCACAGGGGTGAACACCGACATCTCCCGTCTACAATATGCACTACATTCAAGGAACTAGTGATAAAGTAGTTAACGTACCCGTGTACACGATGTACTTACTCACTAACGCTTACAGACTTGGAAGCGAGAGTGGAGAATGCCAAATGAATCTGCGAGAATTCAGCGACCACTCAAAACGTCATTCACGGCATCTTGGCATCTTTCGTGCAATGGTGGTTTACTGATCAATGATTTCTTCACTGAATGCCGAGATTGGATTCGAAACTATTAGTATTATTTCGAATACAAGCTCGAGATTGATTCCGAGTTTTGCGACCTTCATCGACGATCAGACTGGCTAGAGGTGTTGTCACACTTGCCAATCCCGCTGTGTTTAAATGTATTTCCGATGCAGTCAGTATTACAGTATTGTTGCTGGTAAATAGCGATACAAATACCAACACTTTGGTACTTGTTATCAAAAGAACTAACAACTAACATGTGACATTTAATTATTACTATTGTCAAGTAGCAAACCACTCGTCATAACATTTGAGAGATACACGAGATTGAACTGTAAAATTGAAATTCACAGTACAGCAAGTATCACATGTATTTCTACAGTGATTTCATATTACATATTAATAAATTCGTATTTAGGTTCAACCTTTTTCTCACTGTATCAATCACATATGCAAGAATATATTATTACAACGTGAAAGAAGCTTCAACTACTAAATTACACTTCTTTAGATTATGAAGAATTTATGTGTTGAATAAGGAACAAAAGAGAAGCAACATTTTCAAGCAGCAGTGAAGCAAAAGACAAGCTGAAGATTATGATATTCGATTTGTAAGCCGTATAAGTTAAACTTCAAATTTCAAATTTCAATAAACTTCAAATTTCCTATTTTTCATGGAAATCTTGAGTTAACGAATCGAATGAAACACTTCAGATCCTTCTTAATGGTATTTATTTATTTATTCATAATTTTACAAGTACAATTTCTAATTCTACTTATAATATTGTATTTTTTTGGATCATCAATAGATTTCGTTGAAATACATAAATTATATGAATTAAAAGTGAAAAATTTAAAAGTTATTTTACAATTTGAACCAATAATTTGAATCAATTTGAATTAATATTTGAGCACTATCCTACTTTTCTCTTGTGCTACCTTTGAAGAAATAATTACGTTTCTTCGAACTTAAATTATGTAACATATAATCTTGGAAAATGAAGTTGAAATGATACAAGCGACTAACAATAACCTCAAAATCCGTTGAATGTTTCAACTATTTACTTTTTATGAGGGAGGTTAATTAGAATTATGTGTTAAGAATGAAAAGGGAAAATTACAGCATTTGGTTTATAGAACAAAGAAACTTAATTCCGTTATATGAAATTAATCATACCATCAATATTGAAAGAGAAATAAGATCTCTGGCTCATTATTGCTATCTTGTCTAAAAGTTTCTGATTTTAACATATTTTTCGTATACTAATAGAATATAGCTTTTATTGTTTGTCATATGTATTTGATAAATAGTATGCTTGAGTATCGGAGACTACGGAAATGTTGATATTATTTCTTTGCATCGTTGGTTGCCTTCAGACAACTTGTATAGAAAAGCCATCGGATTCATGATGTCCGTACAGTCATTAGCATTGGAAATTACAGAAAGTATATAGTTCATTTGATGACAAACACAGGTAATGTTCAGCGGAAACAGAAACAGTATAGCACATATCAAGGGAAGTGAAATCCTTGCTGCTACCTACGACCACATACTACTTTGCAAAGATCGTTCACGTGTTGCTAGCCGTTAAAGAACACTTGTCATATTATCAATGCCAACCTTCCGCAGATTTGGAAAATGAATCCACGAAGATGTATTGGGATAAGGAGATTAGGAAAAGAGACTATCACTTCAAACAGGTTAGACATTACAGTGCTACATAAAACCATCATCAATATCACAATACTATTAGTACATAACCTCAACTAGGCTTGTACCAACAAAGTTACAAAATATCGAGAGCTAGTGGATGAAATAAAGAAGATATGGACGGTAAAATAGGTGGATATCCATCCTTTGACAATTTTTAGCACCGGAATAATAACAAAAACCTTATAAAGATTTGCAGGAACTAGATAAAAAGCAGATACTGGCAGCAATACAAAAAACAAGCATTCATGATACTTATCACTTGATACAAAAAAACTTTCTCTAATGTGTCTCTTATGTCTTATGTGTTTGACATGTAGTGTTGAAGATCTTGAGAGAAAATAAATAAAGATCTTGCTCGTGACTTGCTCGAGCCTAGACACAACATGGTAAGTGGTTGATGAAGGTCGACCCCCCTGCATGGGAAGTTCACAAGTCAAGTAATAATAATAATAATAATAATAATAATAATAATAATAATAATAATAATAATAATAATTGTCGTGGAAATTAGATGCAATTTTCATTGCATTCATCTAATTTTTGAGACATGAATTTGACAGTTAACACGTAGAGAACTAAGCTCGCTAATTGAAGGGCAATTTGGAAGTCTATTTGCAAGAGAGTTACGGGTAATCAATTTCTTCATCTTGAGCTGTGACACTGCAATCTATTAATTCCTCGACTGCACTTCGATAAATGAAACGAAACCTTCCCCTCCTCGCCGCATGCGGTAAGGACATCATGACGTCCCTTCCAAAGCTTATCTTGCATCAATATTTATGATTACTCATGCGTAAAAAGCTCTCCAGATGGCAAGGTTGATTTTCAGGTTGTCCCGCTCTGCCCGGAAGCAAGGGGTTGAACGAAATGAAGGTTTTCATTACTTGGTATGGAAAACAACAGAAAAATCATTAGAATGTTACTAAATTTAACATACGTTGCTCATATGCATGGCAAGTGTATCTACCTTAAAATTCACTGAAAATATTATAAGAGCTATGAATTGCTATTAACAAATATGAAGTCAAACATATGTTGCGAATATCCGATTATGTAAATAGTAACGTAATTATTTGAGAACGTACAATGAGCTATGGCAAATTATTACAAAAATATATTCCGTATTCTAACAACTAAAAATGTTTTTGGCAATGTAATATACAGTTGTACAATGAAGATTGTCGTATAGTTGTCTCATATTTTCCGATTAATGCGCGTCTTGTGAAACAATTTACTTGCTCTTATTGAGCAGAACTGCACGGGGATTCATTATCCATTAATAGTAGGATTCATGTACGAAAGAGCATTTCGAAAAAAAAAATTAAAGAATTCTCAAAGAATATTTCTGTTAATTCGTAAAATGTATTAATATAGACGAACTGTTTAAGATAAAAAGTCATGTTCAGACATGAATTAGTGAAGTTACAATTATTGAAAAGTAATAATAACGATAAATTGTATGTCAGGACTGGAAAATTCAAAAGGAATCTTCAAATGAGTAAAAATAGTTAAACTCCAATTATAAACGAAGCAAATTTGAACAGAAATGTCAAAACTTTTTGTTATATCAGAGTTGCATGTAGACAAATGAACGATAATATAAAGTTGGATATAAAATTGCCATGGTACTGGTTGAAGGACTGTTCTTTGTAGGAGCTCTCTATTAATCTCATAGCGGATGAGCAGTAGAATATTCCGCCATCGTAGGTTCTATTTCGGTACGGAAGAGCGTGTCGGATAAAAATGTTCGCGTGGCTTGGCATTGAGGGCTGTAATTAGAGGGTTCCGAACTCTCCATTAGTTCTCTCTCTGTCGATGAGAAGGGCAAAATTCAGCCACAACGCGAAATGAATCTAGCGGTTTCGTCCGCGCCGCATCACTGCGGCAGAGGGTGGAGGGGGGGGGGGCGGCACAGTAATTTGAAACGCGCGCTGAACGTGGCCGTGTTTTATGACGATTTCTGCGAAGATGGCAACGTTGTAAACGCGACTGTTGCCGAGCTGTTGATGAACGCGAAATTTAGGAGTTAATTTGTCGTTTCCGTCACCAGAGTGCTGTTACCCGAACCTTCTCCTGGTGGTTTTCCGCGCTGTAGGGATTAGAAAGGGTGATAAATTTGTTGCTTATTGCACTTTCGCGGATACTGTTTTTAGCGCTTTCGATGTCTCGGTCGATTAAGAATTTCTAACTAGCCTCGGGCATCGTGAGATCTAGAGATGTTGATTTATATTTTAACTTCATATCAAACCACGTACAGGAAATTGCGCCAAGTTCCTTTTCAATTCCAAGTGTTTTTTTTTCATAAAAACATTGTAGTCTTTTAATTGTCCTCGTGGTAATTTCGTGCTCACACTAAACGCTTCTACCGATAGTTGTCTTCGAAGACCTTGTCTTACCGAAGAGCCCATATTCTTTTGAGAGTGGTCATTGCCAACCCCGTGTGTGTGTGTGTTTTAGTTTTATCCTTGAAAGACACTAACAACACAACGACCTTATTTACACCAACACCGCAAACATTACCAATATCGCGTGGTGAACCAAGTGGTCAACATCTCTGTTAACCTCAACAAATCAACGAGGTCAATATGGCATCATGCCAAAAACAATGTCAACAATTACGTGATGCTCCCATTCTAGTGCCGGCTTATCGTGTATTTAATTTTAATGAGTGCTTCTCGTGATGTGGTGGCCATATGATAATTGTGTCACATTTCATAATGATATTAGGTACCATTCATTATAAGACGAACGATTATCCCGTAAATCTTTAACGTTCATGACATTAATTCCGGTCTTCAGGCTTAACGTTCTTATAGGCAGATATGTTCGGATGCCTTTTCGGTTCAGTGGGCCAACATCTTTTCAGAAATATAAACGCCGACCCCGTGTTTTCATCTCTTCCCGTTTGATTCCCTCTTAGGACGCCAACAAGTCAACTGTGGAAAGAACGCCAATGTCCGTCATCACAATCACGCGAAGTCGACAACAACCTACGAGCCCAAGAACATCCGCAAACCAAAACAAATGTTTTGGCATTATTAACAACCATAATAAAGTCAATATGTATGTTGGCTTCTTTCTGATATCTATTTAATTTCACACCAACTCGGCAACCCACGAGCCCAACAACATACACAAACCAAACAAATATTTGAGCGTTATTAACAACCATAATAAAGTCAATATTTATATTGGCTTCTTTCAGATTTCGGTTTAATTTTACGCCAACTCGTCAACAATCCTCGAGCCCAACAACATCCACAAGCCAAAACAAACGTTTTGGCGTTATAAACAATCATAGTAAAGTCAATATTTATGTTGGTTTCTTTCAGATGTCGATTTAATTTCACGCCACTCCTCAACATCCCACGAACCCAACAACATCCACCACACGACAATAATGTTTTGGCGTAATTCGTGTTATTAACAACTATAATAAAGTCGATAATTATGTGGGCTTCTTTCAGATTATCGATTTAATGCGTATTAAATTTTGATAAGTGCTCGTCATGACATGCCACATGCCTATGGATTTTGTGACTATTAAAACTTCCCTTGTACCACCATGTATCATTATGGGATAAATTTAATTCCATCGTATTAATTCCGTACTCCACACTTAAACGCCCTTCCAAGCAGATTTGTACGAAGCCTCTGTCCCTCCGAATGGCCCAATTCTTTTCAGGGCTGTCGCCACACCACTCGCGCTTTCCAGTTCTCCTCCCCTGTAACGACGAGGCCCGGCACTTCCTCCTCGCCACCCCAGCCCTTTCTCTCTCCCTCCCTAACCCCCCCCTCTCTCGCCTCTCTCCACTCGTCCCCTCGCCTGATTATCATCGCTCGGTGCTAGAGCGCGTTTACCGCGCAGATTACGGGTAGGTGCTCGGCAGTAAATGCAGTAATTCCCCGCGATAATAATTTCCTCCGATGCATTTTCACTTACGCGGGGGGAAGGGAAGTGTCTGCCTCCAATCAAAACTCGGTGGCCGCCCACGCCGGCGCCTCGCCCTCGCGGCGCCCGCCCGCCCGCCCGCTCGCGGAGTTGGGCGTGCCGCAGGGGGTCACAGCTGACTCGCAGTTTGGAAGCGATGTCCTTGGTGGCTTTGGAGCAACCGAATGCAGAAACAAGGCGAAGACAATTGAGTCTGACGCGAGTCGCGAATTGCCAGCAAGTGGCGGCTCAAAGCCAGTATGTGTTGTTTTATTATTTATTTTACTGATTTAAAGTCGTTTTTTCAACTATAGGGTCGTATAGTGAGTACTGTCGTAACATTGGGAGTAAAGGTATATGGACACACACAAACATCTTTGCCCCGGGCGGGATTCGAACCTGCAACCCTTCAAGAAGGAGGAAACTACGGCTCTTCAGCCTTAGGGACCTCGGCTATCCAGTTCGGCACTATATAAGTTTGTAATTTTATTTCAAAACAATTATATATTTAACGCTTTACATCCAAGGAGAATATATTTCCAACATCAATACACATTTTCAAGACCACAAGAAAGCCATAAAATGAATTAGTTTTAGAAAAATATTGATGGGGAAAGGTTCCTTTGATCCTGGAAGTTTTTGGTATTCCTTGTGTATTTCAGTGATCCCCTTTTTTAGCCGGTCCACCGTTACGATCAATCTTCGCCTCCACGTACTGGGTAATTGAAGTAACGTAGGCATGTGCAAACCATGCAACCGAGAGGAGCCAACTCTATTTCTGAGCACCTTTTCCATTAATTTGTTTTATTAGACATGCATTTTATTAGGAAATAAATAAAACATACTACTTCAAATTTCTGAAAGAAATTCTAGCGTTAGTAATGTAAATAAAGTTTTGAACCATTTACAGTGTTGCCAAATAACTTGTAGAGCCTTTTCTACAAGCGTGTAATAATTTCCAAAATTATCGAGTTAAGAATTATAAAAATGAGGGATTGAACTTACATTCGAAAATAAAATTTTAGTATGCACGACTACGGGCCCCTTTCAAAATTTTCAGAAGACCAAAGTACCCTTCACATTCCCATGCGTTCGCCTGTGTGGGCAGTTTCCAAGTGATGTCGTTCATACATGCGAATGCTCTCGGTTGTCGGATTGTCCACATTGACGGTTTAATATAGTGTCGTGGTCTTCTTCAGGCTGGAGCTCATTAATCCTTCACGGAACCAGGCGACAGGAACAGGCGTTCCGCAAGGACGTGAAATCATACCCAGGAAGCCTTGACCAGGGAGCTTCGTAACTAGTGTACAAAATCCGCCACAGTCTGTGCTTCACATTCGAACATTTAAGACTAAGCAGCGTTGGTTGTGGACTCACCTTTACAATTCGATTAATTTAAATTTAAAATATTTTAATTGTGAGCCTATTAAATGTTAAGATAAGTTGAAGCGATTATTGTCAATTCGTAGCTGCCAGGGAAATGTTTTGATTATTTAAATACAGTTTCCAACTATTTAATATTTTTTACTTAATATATGTATTAATACTAACTAAGTATAAGTGTTCAAATGATTTGTGATAAGTATTTGATGAAATAGTAAATGAGAATTACTGGAATTGGTCAAATAAATGGTTTGGTTGTTTTAATCGTTTCCCAAGAATTGTTAAGAATGTGAGTGTTTGATGCACTCACCCTTGGTGAACGGAAGAGCAGTTATATGCTGAAACGTGATGGAGATATCATGAAGAAGATAACTATATCTTCATAATATTAAAAATCATTGTTTTGAGACCCGTAGCCATAAAAACAATTCGCAATAATTCCGAAAAGGTACGAAACAATTGCAACGAAGTGTCTGTAGGTGTGTAAATTAAAGTGTAAAGCAAAGTCACTTTAATTTTCTACTCATTACGATCACTCGTATTGTTGCGAAATGAGTAATTTTATAACGGATAATCTTTATGCACAAAATAATCAATCTTTCTATTTGTCGCGGTTTTTAAGTTGACCAAACGCTCCTGAGAATAATTCACTATTTAAAACTTTGTTGACCCCTGGTTTATAGTCTTCCTCAAAGCTGTTTCGTTCCCTATTTGTGAGTCTGCGAATTTGGTCTCCATGTTTCTGACTGCCTTTTGTTCGCTGCTTTTGCCGTCCTAGACGCTATCGTTTCACCATCGCAGTCATATAGAAAGTCTGAGTTTTTCATTGTGTCGTTCTCAACACTTGCGAGTCTCCTTTTTTCATCCTTCTATTATGAAAATTGCTTTAAATATGTTTTCCAGTCTTATCGTAATATTTTTTTATTATTACGTATATCATTCTCTCTATCTTACTTAGGATTTTCTTTTAGGATTTTTTAATATTTTAAGCAAAACTTTTATTCCTTTTATCTTTTCTTATGGCTCAATGCTGCTCGTATTCGTAAGGGTATCTTCTTTTTATTGCCCCACATTAAAGTGCCAGTAGAAACTCTAATTTCTTCGCATGAGTGCTACGTATGTCTTGTATTTCAACTTTTCTCATTTTATTTCTGCTTCTTTTCAACTTGATTGCACTGCCAGTATTCTAAATGCAGAACCTTAACGTGTCATCAGTGGTGAAGTAGCATGAGTCGTTACAGCAATCCTTCGTACATATTTACATTTCTGCTTCAGTTCTCATGGTTCTCATTATTTTTCTTGTATCATTCCTATTAGGTTATATATTTCTAATGGTTACCTATAAACTAGGCCACTACCATTACATTGATACCATTACATTGAGCAGGCGCATACTCATTAAAATTACATGGACATTTTCATTTGCATGTGCTTTCAAACTACGTTACGTCTTTTAAGTCATATTTTGACATTTACTGATATCGTTCTGTCCCTATTATTATTTTCTGTCTTCGTCGACTTCAATTTACCGCCATACACTCACTCTCCTTCTTTCCAAAACAACACGCCTTCTATGGAAATTTTAGTGTGAATTTTATTTTTTTCTCATTCCCTAATTCCGTGTCCTATGATAGTTTTGCTCTCTCCTCTTCCTTCTTCATATATTTATCTGGAAAAACTCTTAGTGCACTGCTTCTTATTCTGTTAACCAAACTACCTCTTTGGTCTACTGAGCGCTTAGAGTTATACCGTTTCTTTTGTGTTTTATACTAGTTTAAGTCTGCACCAATGTGTATTTTCTTATCATTTTAATACTCGTTTATTTATTATCATTTCCTTTTTCGTTCGTTCCCTGAAAGTCGGCGTTGGACACCCGAGGGCTTACTCCGCGTGCGTTCTCTGCTTCCATTTCGCCTGTGTCCGCCGAGAGAGTGGAAGAGAGGGCATCTGCTCCATTCGGTGTCTTTTTGCTGGCCTCGCCGCTGCCCTGTCCCCGTCGCCGCTCCCGCCCCCGCCGTCGTTGCTCGCTCTGCGCCGAGCGCGATCCGCATCTTTACTGCGCCTGTAATTAATACAGCGCCGCCGCACGACACACTCCGCTCGAGACCCCGCCCCCCCCTCCACACAGCTGCCTGCGCCACTAAAGCCCGGGAACAACGCCACCGCCCCTTCCACCTCTCTCACCTCCTCCACCTCTTCATCTGCCCCCGTCTCCACCGCACCTACCTTCACGTCTTCCTCCCTTATCTGGTTTCCCACTCCCTCCACCTCTTCATCTGCATCCGTCTACACCGCACTACCTTCACCTCCTCCTCCTATTCCACCTCGTTCCCACCACCTCCACCTCTTCACCTGCCTCCATTTCTACCTCCTCATCCAAAAGCATCTCCTCCTCCCACTTTCCAACCTTTTCCCTTTCCTCCTCCACCTTTTCCTTTTTCATGTCCGCCACCTCCTCCACCTCCACATCTGCCTCCGCTTCTATCTCCTCACCAACCTTCACCTTCTGTAGCACTCCAAACGTCTCGCCGTCCTCCATCTCCTCCACCTCTTCATTGCCTCCGTCTTCACCACCCAATCCACCTCCTCCTCTTCCCCTTCTCCACGTCCTCAACTTCCTCCCCCCTCCTCAATCTGCGTCTATCCCACCTCCCCATCCTCCTTCACCTTCAGCACTCCACCTTCACCTCCTCCCTTCGACTCCTCCGACCTTCACCCTCCCTCTCCTCCTCCAACCCCTCTCACCTCCTCCTCAACCTCCGGTAATTCTTTTCCA
>JAHLJT010009355.1:94329557-94344298 GCA_031308135.1 Acheta domesticus
TTGCGATATCATGACCGAAATGTGGCAACTAGGCCTAAATGCGACATCTCCTGGGCAGCCATGATCCGAAAAGACTCGGGTTGGAATGGTAGAAACTTCGTCCAAGGGCGTATAAATGAAGCGAACGATGAACAAGACAAGTCGAAGGAAGATGGGGAAGGTTGATCGAGAAGACGAGGGCTGAGGTAGAGCGGTGGCGGTTGACTGGTAAAGGAATTTGCCGATACTGGAGGTGTGGGTGGCAGCACTTGTCTGAGGAGTCGGAGATGGCGGCGAATGGAGGCAACAGTGTAGCACAAGGTGGCAAAAGATGAAAGTGGGGGCAGTGGACAAGATAAAGGGTGAGGTGGTGGTAACGATGTTTGCAGACGTTTCAAAGAAGGAAGCGGCGTTGGGGAAGATAAGGCAAGGGAGACATGAGGGTGGAGGTGGAGAAGATTAGATCTAAAGTTGTGGTGGCAACGGCAGTGTGGAGGCGGAGTTTGCCGGCACTGAAGGTAAGGGCTGGCGCCGCCGAGATGTAGAATGGGGAAAGGCAAAGGATGAGGCGTTAGGCGGAAGTGGTAGCAACCAGGCGGTTTCTAGTCAGGGAGGTATTTGCGGCGAACAAGAAAAAAAGCATGGAAGACGGAGAAGGTGGTAGATGCAGTGAAGAGGAGCCTGAGGTCGGTGGCATCTACGTATGGGGATGACAACTACCGTTGGGGTGGTTATGAAGGCATGAATATGCGACAGCGAAAAGTAAGGAATGAAGAGGAAGAAGATAAGAAGTTGGGATGAATTGTGGCCACCACATATAATAAAGCAGATCGAAAGCATCGGAGAAAAAATACTGCGTGAGGAAGATCAAAAGGAAGGGAATTGGTAGAGGCAGAGCATTGGAAGTTGTAGGCATGACGGTGTTTGAAGGTGGTCCGGGAGTGGTTTAAGGTATGGAGGTAATGCAGTGACGAGGAAAAGTAGGGAAGGAGAAGAAACAGCGATTTTTGATTCACTGAATGTTGTGGGGAGAGAAATGCTGTCAAAGGAAAGCTACAGCAAAGAAGGCGCAGGATGCGAAGGCGGAACAAGGGGAATCTGCGGTGGGGTAGAGAAGCGTGGGCATACCTATTACGTGCGGGGTGGTTCGAAGATGGTGGAGATGAATTCAGTGACAGGGAAGCGTGGGAATGGAAGAGGAAGCAGAGATTTTTGATACACAGAATGGCGGGCGAGAGAAATCCAGCCAAGGGAAGCTACAGCGAAACAGCGGAGGAGGCGTAGGCAGCAGGGGGAGTCTAAAGGCTGCGGTGGGGAAGAGAAGCAGGAGGTGGGGGCGAGGAAGGGGAAGGGGGCCGCGAGCGCTCGTAAGACGCGAGCTATGACGCGCTGCGCCCACCCACGCAAAGCGCTGCGACAGCGGACGGCGGCGCGCGAGGAGGGCGGGCGCGGACGCAGGACGGCAAGGGTTTGAGGGCGGGACGCTCTACGCTGGACACACCGCTGCCCACTGCACGACTGTACGCTTGTAGGCGGTGAAGCGAGAAAGGCCGTCTAGACGAATGTGGATGGCACATTCTCAACCTCTGATGAGTGAGAAGTTCAGTACAACAATGGTATTTGTTAAGAAGAAGGATCTCCTAAATGGTGAAAGGCATGGCTGATGATAAGTATATACCTTATAATAAGTAACTAGAACAAATTTCTAACGGTATGGGGAAAAGTTCAGATAAAGAAAATACTGAAATAAACTAGATTACACTTTCGATCTCTATTTGCACTAAAAGATGAATATATATTTTAGGAGATTATTTCGAAGCTACTTGCTTTCAGGTGTAAACGCATTAAGCAAATACATCTGTATATATTCAAAAACATACAATATCTTGTAAAGGAAAATCCTAAATAAAAATGAGATCTTTTATCGTATATTTTAAATTGTTTTCAACTGAAAAGGAGATATTCTTATTCTTAAATTTTCATAAATATGATTGAAAAGAACATACACATTCGTAAAGCGATGATAATGATTATGATGATCATGACGATGACGATCAGCGTCCGTAGTGTTGATGATGGCAACTGACTCAACAGACACATATTAAATACACTCATATTGGAAAATAAATACAGTTTACTTCATAATAAATGAGTCAAAACAATAATACAAAGAAATTCTGGGACCGGAAGTATGCTTGATGAAAGGAATGAAAAGAGGGAGGACAAGGCAGAAATAAGAAAACGTAATAAGGAGAAAGATAGATAGGTGTGAGAATGAAAATCATGGAGAGGAACTAGAGATAGGAAGAGAAAAGATTGGAAATATAATGGTAGATAAAACACAAGGAAGAGAAATGAGAGATAGCAAGAAAACTGGTAAAAGTGAAAAGAGAATGAGAGAAAAGGGACAGGGAAGGAGAGAAAAAGAGAGCGAGATAGAGCAGCCGAGGAAGGGACGAGAAAGAAAGACAGAAGAGAGAGTGAAGAGGGGAAGGTAGTGTAGCTAAGAGAGGGAGGTGAGAGAAAGACAGGCAGAGGTAGTGCAGGAGAGGGAGGGAGGGGAAAAAGAGAGAGTGAGAGGTATGAAGCCTACGGAAGGAGCAGATAAGAGAGAGAAAGACTTGCAGCTAAAGGAGGGGAGAGAGAGAATTAGAGAGGACCAACTAGTGAGGGAGGGAGGGGAGAGAAAAGAGAGAGGGGAATGCAGCTAAGGGAGGGGGAAAGAGAGAATTAGAGAGGAACAGCTGCGAGGGAAGGAGGGAGGGGAGAGAATAAAGTGCGAGAGATAGTTCAGGTGAGGGAGGGAGAGCGGAGAAAGAGAAAGAGAGAGGTAATGTAGCCGCGGGAAGGGGAAAGAGAGAGAGAGAGAGAGAAAGAGAGGGTATAGTCCAGACATAGGAGCGAGGGAGAGAGAAAGAGAGTGACCGAGGTAGTGCTGGCGAGGGAGGGAAGGGAGGGCAAGGGAGTCAGAGAGGTAGAGCAGGAGAGGAAAAGGGGAGGAAGGCGAAAGTGTTTAGGCCCCGCGCCCTGCTCTCTGAGTCTGCACAACAGCCGCCCCGCGACGCGAGGCGGAAGGGACAGCGGCAGTAAATAACTGCGAGCACGTTAATGCGCCGTTATCTGTCAACCGAAAAATATCAATTTCTGGGGCGGAGGAGCTCCCTTAGAAGGGGCGCCCGGCGAAGGGGCTGCAGCCAGGGACTTCCTTGCGCGGCGCTGGACTAGGAACTCAGATGGGGCGAAAGCAGCAACCCTTCTACTCACAGATCGAGACATATCACCATTGAACTGGTATTGTAGAAATATTGCTAAACCCCTACGTGTGGAATTTTCCATTATTTGTCGTACGATTTTTATTTTTGTTTTATAAACCTTTGTTTAAATTATATGAATAAGTAATGTATCTGGTAAAAGGTTGTGCGATAATTTGATAACTACACCAATTAATTGAACTGATATATAGCTTATAATGGATAACACAAAAAATTCATTTTTGTGAGTTTAATATTTACAAACTTACATTCAGCAGAAATTCTTAGTTGATTGCTGTTCATTGGTTGGAGAAACGTACACAAGTATGTTCGTAGTATTGTGTTGCATATATTTAAAAATTAGAATAGTTTTTTAATTAACCCCTCATATGATTCAATTTGAATTAGTGCTAATTAATCATATTTTCGGCACTTATTACACTGGATATCACATACACACACAGAAAGAGTGAGAGAGAAAGAAGAGAGCGAAAACAATGTGGAGAGAGTGTGATGAAAGCAGGCATGAGCATGGATGTAATTGGAGCGATCATGGAGAAATTGGGAAGGTAGGTTTGAAAGGACCTGGAGGAGAAGAGTGGGGGCGTAGTTGAAAGTGTGAACGGATGTTGCTACGAGAAGGTAGTGGAGGAGGGACGTGATGAGATCCGTGAACGCAACGAGGAGGTCGTGGAAAATGTTGGCGGCTTTGGTAATGTAGCCGGTAGGGAATCTGTCTGTTATACTCGTAATCGCGGGTTCAAATCCGATAGAAGCCGTGACATTTTACGTCATGGCTTGTTTAAACAAACACCCCTCGTATGCCGTGCTTCAGAGAGGAAGTAAAGCCGGCTATCCTATGTTGTAGATGTTCTTTATGTAAAAGTTCCTCAAACCTAAAAGAAGTGACTGAGCTACAAGTACTACTTGTAAATTATAATCGCCTGTTCTGTCGCCCGAGTGATATCTTCTTTCGTTGCCAGAGCGTAATGAAATGTGCGTGATCATGTGGAAGAGCGGGCCTGATGGCCTGAACCTGCCCACGTAAAATAAGGCATCATTGAATTGAATAGAAGCGAATCGAATTGAATTGAAGGGAGTGGGGTGGGGATGTGGAGGTGGGGTGGCATGGAGGAAACGAGAATGGAGTTGTTGGACACGTGGAGGGAGCGTGGACGGCGCGTGGATGAGGAACGAGAAGGGAGTATGGTGGGAGCACACACGGAGAGTGGAGATAACCAGGGGTGCGTGATGGGATGAAGCGTTGTAGGGGAGGGGAACGAACAAGGCAGAGCGAGGCGTGGGCGTGGCGTGGGTGGGGCGTGGGAGGGGTGTGGGAGGGGCGTGGTGTGGGCGTGGTTGGGCGTGGCGTGGGCGTGGCGTGGGCAGGCCGGGGCTGGGCGTGGGCGGGACGCAGGCGGAGCGTGGGCAGGGCGTGGGCGGCTGGAGATAACACGGGGGTGCGTGATGGGAGCGTGGATGAAGCGTTTTAGGAGAGGGAACGACCAAGGAGGAGCGGGGCGTGGGCGGGGGTGGGCGGGGCGGGGTCGTAACTGTCGAGGCTAACGGTGCGCGGCGGGGCATCGCCCACTGTTACGGCCCTTCGGCCGGCCCTTCGTTCAACCGCTGGCGGTCGCCGGGGAGGCTTCCCGCGCCGCCGAGATGCCCTGTCCGTCGAGGGGCCGTCGAGATGGCTTTTCCGGAAGAGTTCTCCCCTTTATGTTTCGGCGATTGAGGCTGGCGGGAAAGTAGTCTCAACTATCAATATCTCGTGTGGGTTAAAACACTCGTATTACATTTTGGAGTCGGCTAATGTAATTTATTGATGTAGTGGTGGGCCAAACTGCATTAGGCGTTTGTGAAGTAGCGTGTCGTTGTTTTGTTGGTCGTGTATTTTTGCGATTTGATTATAGTTGGAAAGCTCCTAATGCATTTTTAAGTACCGTATTGAAACACTGCTTTATCTCTCAAATGGAAAACAAATAGTATTTGCTAGTGGGGTAATGTTTTTGTTGCTTTTGCATATAATACGTTTCAGTCGTTTATCATTCAGTCGGGGCTATAATTTTCAGTAGTTTTGCTAACGATGAAGTTGTGTCACCGCCTTGCTATTGATTAGGGATCGTACATTACAACCTGAAATCGCTTTAACATAACACATCTGTTCTGTTTCGATATTGCGTTTTTGACATATTTTGCTTTCAAAACAAACAGCATTTGTCATGTTGGCTGTTCTGATCTATTTGCGCGATTTTGATATATTTCTCTTAACAATATATAAACCTAAAAGCCATTTTAAAGAACAATGGATTGTGTTAACATCGTTATTAAGTTTGAATTCATTAGCTCAGACCATCGTCACTAGGTTTCAATAGCAATATAAAATCATTTACAATTAGCTTTTTTAATTAACTAAAATGACCAGTTTACGCAAGAAGCCATGTAGAAGACTCACAAAACGTCTCATAGGATCTGTAATCTTAATAAACTTTGGCTTACGGAGACCATATAGAGAATTATCGACGGATTTGACATGCCACTACAAACTTCAGAAGATTCCATCACATTAGATAATTGAAATGTGAAACCAAATACCTATCTTCGCAACTTTTATTGTGATGATCTTAAATTAGGACTAATAATAGGCTAATCGTAGTATCGCGCAGGATAAAATGCTATTAATCTCTTTTCCGTAAAAATCATGCTTGATTTGTATGTAGTGAATGTGGTTGGTTTTTATAATTTTAAATCGTGTTATACCATGTATTACATGAAATAAGTGCATGCAAATGTATACACATTACTTGTAATAGGGTGCATAACAAATATTGTGTGTTTCATTCTTTAATAAAATTATAGATTACCAACTACAAGGAAGGAGGTACCTTAGACCGAAATACTCTGCAAGTCCCTACAAACCCGCAGGGTGTGCATTGACCAGCGATAACAGGGGGCGGCTGAGCGTCGTTCGTAATACCCGATGTCGCCGCGTCCCACGGGCCCTCACAGACCGCAGCCCCTGGCCAGCGGAAGGGGGGGCGGAGCGGGAGAGGAGAGTGGGCGACCGCGAAAGGGCTGACGGCGGCAGAAGCGACGCGGCGCGGCGCCTCGAAGACCAGCGAACAGTGGGCAGTGGCTCTAGTTGTCAAGAAATATCTGCCCCGCCCCCTTCCCCCGCCCCCTTGCCATATCTGCCCCACCCCTTCCACCAAGGGCGGACTTCCGCCTAGGCTAGTCGTGGCTCTGTAGCATGCCATGAGCTACTCTTCGCAACTAGCGTCGGGAAAGGAAACTAGTAGTAACCCCGCCGTTTTACAATAGGGATGGCGTTGTCTCGGGCGGGTGACGAACTGCGTGAGGAGGCGATTTCGTCGTGGCACTCGTGCCACGGATTCCCGCTCGTGGCTTCGGCCTTGACAACACTGGCCTAGGCCCTACATATCTGCACAACGCTTGCTTCCGCGGGCATTCTGCACTTGAGAGCCAGCAGTGTGCACGCGAGAGCGGCGAAAGTGCAAGTAGTGGGGAGTAGTCATGTTTGCGGGAGGGTAAAAGTTGGCGCGTAGTCGACACGGCGTATTGAATGTCTGGACATCTAATGCAATGATCCGTGCTTTGAAAAAATTTGCCCGTTTGTTTAAATGGGCAATATACATTTTCTAGCTACATGGGCCATTTTTTACTGTTTATGTCCGTCTGTGCACTGAAATGTATCAACATTTCTTTTTCATTTTATGCTCATTGTAAGCCAAAAAATATTTTGAATCAGTGACCTATCAGTGACCTCGTTTAAAAATGTATTGTGCAATATTATTTTTTAATTACAATTTTATAATTTATTTTCATCAAGAATAATATAATCTCCAAATGATAGAATAACGAAGGAAATTGAGGGCAGTCTCTCACATCGAGATTGAAAAATGAAACATCGGCAATACCAAGGAGGGTAATGTTTGGCAGCACACATTTATGCTCACTTTCCCTCATTATGAAGCTGAATAAGAGGTACCAACGAGCAAACCTCTTTTACGATATTTTATGGGCAAACATGAAAGTATTATGAGGCTTGTTAAATAGAATAAAAAGGGCTTCATCTTTTTTATACAATGTCATAATCGATTTTGAATAAATATTGTTCGTTGATTTGAAATTAGAAATATATAATACACTCTTGCCGGAAATTACAGAATTAGAGCAGGAAGAAATTACGATTTTTAAGAATCAGATTTGTTATCTTTGATAGAACCGTCGTATTCAATTAAACATAGTGGAAAAATAATTTATTACCGTATCATCAAACAAAAAAGATTCAATATTACAGTTTTGTATTTAGCAGCACGCTAAATTTGCAATTACATCGTAGCAACATTTTCTACCTTAAAAGCAATTTTATTACTTAAGGAATCCAAATCAAATATTTATATCTAATTCCTTTTAGGTTCATACTGTACATTGTCATAAATCGACAACAAACATTTCCAAAATAGAAGGTAATGATACTTGAACTGTGTGTAACGGTCTTCTCGCAATTGCTCTTTCAATTTACGCGCTGCGGCTCGAGTTGCGTATTATCATTGGCGGTTCCCACTCCTGGAATGAGTCTTATCCCCACCGTTCCACGCGGCCCGGATTTGCACTCAAGTCGCGCGCGCGCGCGCGTCTCCCGAGGTCACTCAAGTGCACAAATTCTGTACAGGGCTGACCTAGGCGAACTAGAACTGCCCATATAACAGTAAAAAACAGCAAGAGAAGTCCCAATGAATTTACAAAAGGACAAGAGTTAGGTCGTACATATGAAAGGCAAACTTTAATGTATAATAGCCAATCTTTGATGATTGTAGAACGGTTGGTACTAATTAGAGAAACCACAAACTACCTCTAGAAACAGCTGACCGCTAGAATTCTCCCCCATAAAGCAACTGAATTCTATCTAGCAATGTAGCTAGTGTCGAAAGCCCTGCCACAGTCGGGACGCGAATCCTACGACACCCAGGTCAGAGCCACTGCAATGATATCAGTTGGTGCCCTGAGCCACCTCACCCGGTGCATTTGACTATTTTGCCGCAATAGAGCAGTAGTCAAAGTGACTCAGTAACGTGAGATACCGTCACGTTCATTGTTGGTATTAACATGACTTGTAATTTTATTAACACATTATCTTTTTCAAAGGATCAAAATCTTTCATGTGCTTTGGAAACACGCTGCAGACTTTAACTGCGCCATTGCTAAGGACAATTTGGGCTTGTACTTATTGATCATGCCACCAGTTCCTCTCGTGTCACCAGCATGCGTGCAGATGGGAGGCAAGGGGGAGCATGGCCACCCTGAATATTTTGATAGTGGCCCGCAACATCTCATAGAGAAACATTTTACTTCTGTACATTCGTTGAATCCCTTATTCTCCTATTTTTTACTGACGATTCGGAGAATTGTTTCACAAGGAAAAGGGGTTTGGAAAAGGGGTTTCTCAAGTCGTCTGACAACTCTGTAAATGGTACAAAATAAAATCAAGTGAATTTATTGTTTCAGTAAAGTTATATATTCATTCCCCTTGTAGCATGTTTACATTGTTATTTTACTAGTGAAATATGTCACGTGTAAATAATGATAAATTGTTTAGACTCGTGGCACGCTACGGTAGCTTGAGATTGCCACAAATAGGCAATATGACGGTGCCACTAATAGGAAACTTTGTTATCTCTAGTGTCAATTCGGATTGCGAGTGAGTAGGAAGACGTACGTTCGATTCCGACAGAGTGTGGGAAATGTTCTTGATAGGTTGCCATCTTTGAGTTAGTGGCACGTTTCTGATGCCGACAGCTCTGATCAGTGTTTTCCATTGTTTCCTGAACACTTCGGAACAGTGACACTAAGAGCGCGATATTTCGCTCCGTTCCAATCTTCATCATCATCATTCCATCATTTTCCTCATTACGAACTGGGACGTCATGTGGAAGTATATACCATACAATACCATCCCGTCATCCCCGGCGGGGAGTGCTTGCGAACGCTGTAAATGCGCAAGACTGACGATAAGAAAAAACAAAAAGAACACTTTGTGTATGTATATTCTTTTGTAGGCGAGATCATATACCACCGTTCAGCCTCCAGCCACTACCTCAACCTTCATCGCCAACTTCATCAGCACCACCACCTCCACCACCATCAACCACCATCAGCAACCACCACCACCACCTCCCAGCCCGACTTAATTGAGGCCCCAAATTTATCTTCATTCATAATACATTTTTTTAAAAATATTTAATTGTAATTCAAATTAACCACTGTTACATAAAAAAAGAAAATGAATTCTATTTATGGGGGTAAGGGGTGGGGACTTTTGTTCGTAAATAAGGGCCCCCAATGGGTCCACTGCCCCCTGGCCTCTTGTTTTCTCAGTGTACCCTTGCTTACTTGTAACCTCTACCTGCGCCGCTCCACCCCCTTCACCCACCCCATCCCTCCTGGCCACGTCGCCTTCTCCGACGGCGGACGTCCAACGCCGGCCGTCAGGCGACTCGGAAACTTCTGAGCGTTTCGACGTCAAGCGACCGCCGCCGCCGCCCGCCCTCCCTCCCTCGTCGAGTTTGCGGTACTCCACGATGTCTCCTCCGCTGGCTTTGCTCGTCATCAGCAAGTTTCCCGCGGCCCGCCACCGCGCCTCGCCGCGCCGCGTCGCGCCGTCGATTTCGCTGGGTTTCGACTTTTGTTCCTTGACGGCCGCCGCACGTTGAAATACGATCTTCCCGCGCGGGCCTGGCTTTTATGACGATGGCGTTTGCGTCTCTACCTCGCTGTGGTTTATTTGCGAAAGTTTTGTCGGTGCTTAGTTTTTGGGTTTTGTCTGCCGCTCGTAAATACGGCCGGTGTCGCTAAGTCGGGCGCTGTGTGGCGTGTACTAAATGAGAGTTAGTGATTGGTAAGTGAGAGCTCAGAAGCACTGAGATTGGTTTCAGCAAGGCGTGATGGCTGAATAAGATGTAGTTGTGAAATATATTTACGCGCACAACATTAATAGTACGGACATGCAGGTGATATGGAGTCCAAAGTTCTACAGTAATGGTGTAAGGAAAGGATCTCAACTCAAGCATTTCTAATTTGTGAACTCTGACGCTGGCGGTATATATTGCCGTAACTAAAATTAGATTTTCGGGAAAAATTACACGAGTGTCTCGTTGGATATCGCATAAAATGGACTCTCGCAAAGCCAGGGATAAGAGTGAAGAAAAAAAGATATATGACGTTGTTAATATATGAAGAAATGCAAATGAACGAAATGAACTGTTGTGTTTCAATGTAAGAAGTAGTAGGGTTATCTGAAATTTTTGAAATCGACTTTATAATCTCTAAGAAGGGGAAGAAGTTGCTCTGTCCCACATTCAATACGATTCAAATCGTGCAACAAGTGGCAGTGATAATTACGTCAGGTATGTCTTGTGTCGATCGTTTCATGAAAAACCGTGGTTTCTCATAAGATCACCTTGCGAGACGTCAAGAGTCAGTTAACATTATTTACCCGATAATATCACAAATACAATCATTTACACATAATCTGTTGTGTAAAACTCGCCCTCGACATGAATAAATACTATACATTACAGAGTTTAAATCTCGGCATTAGCATACAATAATCGACGGCAACATCGAAATAAATTGCGGGAGAAGTGAGAAACGGATTTGCACAAATGGAAGAAATTCTTAATTGAACAGATTTGATCTAAATTCCCACAATGCCACATCCTCTTGATTCGCATTTGTTCGATTAGAGCTACCCAGCAACCACTCATCTGCGTATATAAGTATATTATGATATAATTAGATAAATTTAATTAATACTACACGTATAGATAATTATACTCGTACATACCGATTAATGTCATCAAATTCATGTTGCATTATGAGAATGCACTCTGACCCAAAGGTTGGGAATAAATTAGATATAGCATCACCGAGTGATCGATTAGTATTCTATGTATAATGCCTGCTTAATCCGTCGGATTAGCGGGCTCCGCTATCACTTCTAGTTCGATTTCGAGTTGGCGTATGCGGAGAGACGCTGAAGTGAAAGTGCAGCTGGTTACTGTACGCCACGGTATGCAGGGCGTAAATGCCCTACTATAGAGGGGTTACTCTAAGAAGGGGCCACTTTGAGTGGTCGGAAAAACAAATGAACGTCAAGCACGGCGATGACGTTGCAAGTGATAGTGATGAAGCAATTTACAGATTTAGTAACTGTAAACCAGTGGTGTCAAGTTCTTCTACTCATGGCAGTGGCACGCGTCGTGGCCCCGTAGCATGCCACGAGCTTCTCTGCGCATCTAGCGTCGAGAAAGAGAACTGTTACGAGTAGTAGTAACCCCGCCGTTGTACTATAGGGATGGCGTTGTCTCTAGTGGCAGGGTAATGAACTGCGTGGAGGGGTGATTTCGTCGTGGCACTCGTGCCACGGTCTCATGCTCGTAGCATCGATCTTGACAACACTGCTGTAAACGAACACAGAGACAAAATGAGTGTATGGACATAACGTGCTGCTAATTTTCCAGCAATGGCCAAGCAATAGCTGTCAAAGCGGTCCCTTCTTAAAGTAATATCTCTATAACAAAGTATTAAATTCGCTTTAGCGTGAATCTCAATTTGCTACATTAAAAGACGTGAGCCTTTCAAACATGCTTCGTTTATCCAACTTCAAGGATCAATAACTTTTATTGCTCATATGACAATTATTAATAGAATTGCTGGGGATGTTGTTGCTGGTGTACCTTCTAATAATAAATAAATAAATAAATAAATAAATAAATAAAAGGTGTTGTCCGGTATCCAATATTACGGACAAATATACCAAATATATTTGATACCGGACAACACCTTTTATTTATTTATTTATCATATGACAATGTTAGGATAATGCAAACACCATCTTACGAAATTCATATCACAATACAAAGTGCAGACAGTGCACGCGCATCAGAATGTGCGCGGCCAGCGAAGTTTTTTTTCTTTGTTTTATTTATTGCTTGTTGGGTTGTACATAGATTAGTTTACACTCCTTATATATATTGATGACTTACTACTAACTTAAACTACTCTTAATCTAGCTCTATTGCCTCTACATTGAGGTAGATTCCTCATGAGAGTACCTACAGTTCACAATTGTTTGAGAATATTTTTAGGAAGAAATGGAATGGGTATCTATTGTTTATTCTGGTCTGTGTGTTGTTCGTTGAGGCTAAATTGTATTGTTTTAGTTGATCTATTGAGTTTATACTGGAGTAGACGTTATTGCATAGGCATGCTATTTAATAGGTGATAAAGTTCATGTTTAATTCTCTATGACCAGCGAAGTCGGGAGAGGAGGTCTGGTGGGTCCAAAGCGATAGCGATGAGGACGGGAGGAGGGGGGGGTCGCAGGGCTGTCGTCTCCCGCGCACGTCCTCGGCCATCCTGCGACCTCGGGCCGCGCCGCGCCGCGCCGCGCGCGGGCAGGAAGTCCCAATCAGGGCGGCCGTGACGTCACGTGACCGTCAGGGGTGGCCAAGGCTTGCGCATACGAGAGTGTCACGCTGCGATTTTACGGTCCATGGTGTGTACTATGAGAGATGGATCTCATTTGGCGGCGACTCTGTTTCCATGGCGTCGACAGACGCCGGGCCAATCAGGTGTGGGATGTCACAGCCCCCGCCGACCCGCGTTGCCGATGGAATGTAAAGAAGCGTGAGTTGTTCGCACATTGGTGTCTTGGATTCGGTACAAGACACTCGGTGTCTTGGATTCGAATGAAACAAGTGTTTGATAGACTGTAAACGATTATTAATATTTCCGATGAACGTATGCTTTTGGTTAGAAACGGAGCAGATGTGCGAAAACGTGTGCTTTGGCAACACTGCACCATGTGCTCTGTAGCAATCAGTCCTAAAGAACGATCTCTGCAAGTGTAGTGCAGAAGGCGGAGTTTGATTTCTCCGAGAGTGATGTTACGTGACCCGCAGGGGTGACCCAACTCCTAGCACTCTGGCGTCACGGAGTAACATTTTCCGTTTGTTGTTGATGTGAGAGATGCTGTGAGTATACTTCTAAATTTTCGCAACCCGAACAGGCGATTCATTTCGTTCACCTTAATGTGTTGAGCGTTTGCTTTTGTAGTGCTAGTACAATGTAGAACATCAACACAGTGTTCTCATTTTCCATTTTTGAAAAGTTCTTCTGATCCACGAATATTGGAACGTATTTAAAGTTACTGACATATTTATGTTTTATATTGATTATTAAGTTCAAAGAATGTTTATTTCGCCCATCTGTATCTTGAAATAAAGATATTTTTACAATGCGCAAGACAAATGACACAAATCAATTGTCCTTTTTGCGGTATAACAATTTTATCCTAATGAGATGTATATTATCAGCCTAAATACAGTGCTTTATTCTACATACCGGCCCCCTTAAAAATTATATGCAACTTTTACTAGTATCATATGCTATTTTTTAAATATATTTCTTCATTTAACTAAAAAATAACGATTTTACCCGTGATTTGTCTTGTGCGATGATAATGTCGAAAAATGATTTTACTTATGATTCCTTCATCCTCCCGGAAAATATAAATTCATCGAATTTACAATGCAGCTAAATTTCCCAACATACATCTGCCTTAACACCTCGTATGATTGTCCATCAACGAGATGTGATAATATTTGTGGGTGGAGTCAGCGAAGCTCACGCCTAATGCATGCGAGGTACACCACATATCGAAGTAGAAGCAACAAACATGTTTTGCGGCGAGTAGTTATTGTCCGAACAAACAGTTTCCGATGTACCACCCTATAATTTACTGTAGCGATCCTGAGCTCGCTCAGTCACTATTTGGCGATAAGAAAGACCTTGTCTGCGTGCTTCGCCGCACGATTACGTAACCCGTCGCCTTATCAGCGGTCGCTGATAAGGGTGGCGGGGGAAGACAGTTGTTCCCTCCACTACGCGGAAAAGAAGGGGTTGTAACGGCGGGTGTCTGGAAAGTGCGCAGAATGTTTCGAGAAGCGGCAGCGTGAGGTAGCAGCGTGATTTGGAAGCTGATGGTGTGGGGCCGCGAGCTCCAGTTAGCGAGAAAGAGGTTTGGCCCAGTGGTGGCTACACATTCACACCGCAGATGCGCGTTCGACGAAGGCATCTGGTCTTGCAGTAGACGTGGTTGCAGAGAGAACCCGTGCTTAGGCCCAAGACAGAGCGTCGGCAGCCGCATTAGTTCGCTGTGAGTTGTGCGCTGGTTGGCGAACGCCACGGTCATCGAAATAAGGTCGGTGTTAAAGACAAAACAATTTTATATGTTAATACTATAAAAAGTAATGAGGATTTGGAAGCAATTGACTGTAGAATGCAGGTTGAAGTGTTGTTCCTGTAGTTCACTGTCAGATTGTTTAATATTTTTTTTGGCCATTAACACTCTTGCATAATGTATGATATACCCGACCATTGATATTTCCATAATCATTGTGGACTATTTTCAAAAGATTTTGAAGT
>JAHLJT010009355.1:94345298-94410158 GCA_031308135.1 Acheta domesticus
GCTTGGGGCGGGCGCGGGCGGAGGGCGGCGACGGCGGGGCTCTCGGTGACACCTGTTGGACCGGGCGACGGCCGGATATATCGGATTCAAATAGCCGATTTGGCGGTCGCCGCGCCCGCTGCGGCCGCCACCCGCCCCCGCCCCCGCCGCTGTTTGTCCTCCGCCTCGGCCGCTTTGCTTTGCCGCCCAGGGGCCGCACCCCCACGCCCACCCGCCCGCCGCAAATGCTACTAAGGCAAGGACGTGGACACTCCTTCATTGATTGATTGGTGGTTCCGGGTGCGCCAACTGCTTCATTCCTGGTGCCGTAAATGTAGTGCATGTTTTTATCCTCGGGAAGTGGCTGTGATCTGTCCCCGCTAGCCTGGTGACATCTGACGCGACCGACTTGTCGACTTGCGGGGAGTTTTCCCAACCAGGTATCTCCCACCAGCACCGCCCCAGCCGGGACACCGCTCTGAGCTCCCGACTGGACTCCCGACAAGTGTGGTAGTACAGTGCGTGTAAGTGTGTGTATGTGAGTACGAGGTGAGGATAAGACAATGAAGAGGAAGGAAAGATCGAGCGCGGTCCATGGCCCCGTTCTTAGGGTTCTGCTCGACATTCGACTGATGTTGATGAACACTCTTTCATACGCAATAAATCGCCTGACGTGCAGAAACTTGTAAAGTTCACAAAACTGTTGTGGCCAAGATAGCGAATACGTGACAAGGCGCTAAATTGTAAGTAAAGTTGAAAACCGAAACAAATGTTACAACCTTCATAAATTTGTCTTAATTTTTCAGAGCTGAAAATGTTTCACTTTTCCCCCTAGACTTCTCGATGCCTCATTTTAGTCAGGAAACCGGAGTCAATGAAATTATTCTTTAAAACTATTCCTAACTTCTATAATCACGCTCAGAGATGACACTTATGCATGTTTTATCGACTTAATTATTAGGTTGCTAAAGCTTAAACCTTTCGGCTCTACATGAAAGGAACAATGATTTTAAAGTCGGGTTATTAAGAAGATAGTAGTAGTATGCAGCAGCAAAAATGCAGCTGGCTAATACCATACAAAATAGCTATCAATAAAGTAGCACTCACACTGCTTAAGAAAAACAAATAAAATACTCTCGTATAATAGCGATAAATTAAATACTTTGAGAAAAACAGTCTTCACATTTACTGTAATAATATGGCATGGTACGTATGAAGCACAACAGTTCTGTGCACATACCAAGAATATCAAAGCAGTTGCTGTTGCATAAACGGGAAAGCAAATATCACCTATTTGATGGTGGGCATAACCTGATCTTTAGAGCCTTAAGGGCATGGCGTCAGTTGTGTCAGTCAAGCAGCGACGCACTGAATATGAACACTCGGTTGGTACGCGCAGTATGACTATAGACGAATTAAAATCAAATATTTGAGAGGGGAATCTAGTTTTAAGCAATTTGTTCTGCATATTCACATATACATTTGTTTTACAAACTGTTTATAGTGCATGAAAGCGAACTTTTCTATGTGTTTGACTACTGATGCACCGAAACGTCATTTCACTACTTAAAAGTGTTTATTCATCGTATGCTCACAGCGAAGTAGAATTTTATTAAATACAAAGTAACTGTACTTCAGAGTAAACAAATCACTGGGAAAAAACAAAAATGTGTAAACAAAATACTGAGGCGACATGAATTAATATGGCTCCCCCTCACATATAGTGAATTATCCCAAGACTTTATCCCAGGATGTTTCCATGATTTCGTACTAACAAATAAAGAACGTCACTTTTACGTAAGTGTCATTTGCAATTCCTTCCGTCAATATTTCAATGGTTCGCCAAAAATTTACTTTCTAAACTTGCTATGAAAATATTTATTACTGGCGTACCCGTGCGAGAACGCTCGCATGGTAAACCCCACCCTTTCCCTATTCAATTTGTCTATCCTCTTCATTTAGAAGGAAAGTTGTTAATAAAACGTGTTTGTTTAAAAAAATATATAAATGTGACTTCGAATGTACTTTTGTACTTAATTGTAGTGTATTTACAGAATATCAAACAAAAATAACAATGCAATTGATGTTGGAAACTAATTTTCAATAAAGGTTTATTCAGCATTACAGAGATATGTTCTTGGAACAATTCACACTTCTTTAAAAAAAACATTTGAAGAAATTATTCAGTCTTCCTTGAGAGTTAGCTTTTAGCTTTCTTTGATAGTCACAAACACATTAGAAAATGTTTTTACTGTTCAGAAAACCTAGTAAAGTAGTGCGAATTACTGGATCGGGCTAGTTCAACCCTATTCTTTGCAATATTATTTAACTTTCCTTGATTTATTAAGAGAAACAGAGAGGGCTTTGGAGAGTCAGGGTGCCAGCTTGCTAGGGTGCGGAAATTGAAAAATTATTTGTATATTAAAAAGTATTGGATTATTTTCTGCGTTCTTATGTATCTCAAGAAGAGCAATTCCGAGCCAAAATAATAAAACTAATATTTTCAGCTTTGAGTAGTAAATACCATTTGTTATCATTAGAAATAATTGGGCTTAGTCTTCACTTCGGTACATGGGAATGTTGCTCAAACGGTGTTTCTATTATCTTAACGAACCGACACCTTGAGTTGAACATCAAACGGTATATAATTTACAATATGAGTTAGCAGCTGGGGGTTGACGTACATACTTCCAGATACCGCCAACATTTAAATCATGCGTATGGGCTGAGATCGTCTGTAGTTGTCGAGTGACTTGCGCTATTCTTTCCATAATTTTAAATTTATTCAGGTATTGTAGGCTAGCGCGTTTTGATTTTTGTTTTTCATTTATTTCAAGCTATTTACCTTTAGCTAATTTAAAAAGTTTGTTCTTTGTGTTGTGCCATAGCACACGTTTTCCCCTACTACCTCCGCGTAACCGTGCGAGAACTCTCGCATGTTAAACCCCACACTCATTCCCATACTTCTATTTCCATTGTAAGAAGGAAAGTTGTTAACGAATCGTGTTTATTTGCTTCACAATGTATAAAGGTAACTTGCAATGTACTAACAAAATATCAAATAAAAATAAAAAGCAATGCAATTAATGTTTAAAAAAAATTTAATCAAGATTTATTCAGTATCATGGAGAGTTTTCTTGAGACAATTCATAAACACTTCCTTAAAGATATTTGAAGTAATTATTCAATATTCTTTGACAGTTAGCTTTTAGCTTTTCGTGATAGTCACAAAAAATATTACATTTTTACTTTTGAGAAAGCTACATGTCTGAACCCGCTGACTTGAAAATTTCATCGAATGATAATGAAAATATTGGTACAGGTAAAACACAAACACAGTCTTCACTGTTCACCCACATCCCTCCACAATTGAGTATACAGCACCTACAGACCATCGCAAAACGTTAATTGAATAGTTTCACTACACGCATAGGAAACAAACTTCATAGATATCAAGCAACTATAATAGTACTTCTAGTTGTTGCTGGAGAGCAAATCTTAAATTAATGATTATGCAAATTAACCTAATCCGACTGCACAAACCACGATGTATACAGAAAGCGTAAATATAAGATTGAGGAATCTAACCCTTCTAATCGTGTCGTCACAAAAATGGCTACCAGCATCAAGGGCTGAAATATTGAGGTTGTCTTGATAGTATTGAAGCGTGGAACCGAAAATTTAATTGAATGTCAAGGAATGTCTCATCTTATAGATTATGGTGTGAAAAACGTTTCTTTGAGGCACTTGGCCTCAAAATTTTCGTTTTTAAGGCCCTAAAACGCTTGGTTTAGGAGTTATTTGACAAGAACTTTGGCGAGTATTGCGGGTTGCATTTGACGTGAATATTTAGATGCGTTTTTTTAAAAAAATCCTTCATATTTTCAAAGTCAAAATGTAATTCGTCAAGTCTGCGTGAAATTCTCTTTCTTTAGAGACCTAATTTATAAAGATTGGTTGCGGGTGAGATCCGCAACAGAAAGGTATACTACTGAAATAATACAGGAGACGATTGGTGTCTGCAAAGACGCCAGCGGTACACGAACATCATATGCAGGAAAAACAAATTCATTGCTTTTATTCATGTAAATAAATTCATAAAATGCCACCACACCATTGCAACGAACTAAGAACGCAATTAAGACCAAGGCATTACAGCGGATGCGTTTTTAGGGGCAGAGCACATTAAAATAGAGAGCACGTTTGAGTCTGTACACTTTTAGCAGAGCTCTTGAGCTGTTGAACTGATGGCTCTCTGCTTACAATACTGGACCCTACGGAATAATTGAAAACATTGCCAATATTGTATTGGTATACAGATATTAAAACTACAATATTTGAAATTAATATACTACCACGAAACTATCTCAAATAATGGAAAAATAGGAAATTTCCTTGGGTATGTTAAACTTTTCATGTTTTATGCCCTTTGATCACCCTAATGTAAGACCACGAACTTTATGATTTCACTGTCACTGTATTTTTCATTTAAAGCTCTGTCGCACAGGATAAAACATACACATCAAAATGAGAATGTGAATATCATTACACTTCATCTTTTTCTGCACGTACTGGTTCAGATCTCAGTTTTTAGATATTCACTACTAAAAGCGAATCTTTCAGGACATACGTTCAATTTTTAGCACTAGTACTAAAAGTGAGGCGATGGTCAAGTATTGATAAATATGTGAATGCAACACAAAAAGTACTTTCGCCTGGCCGCATCAGCTTCTACCACTCTTAAAACATTATTAATTGACTTTTATACATGAATGAAAATAAAATGAAAGTCAGCAAGGCTGTCTAAAAATAAAGTATAACACACGTGATAAAACATGATTTCAATTTGCTCTTGGCATTGTCGGGACTATTGGTCTCGACATACGACCTTTCCTACTCGCAAAATAAAAGGTCACTTTGACCACTCTTATCATAAATAACTAATTGTAAAACGAGAAAGACAGATGTTAAGGCTTCTTTAAAGCAGATGAGTCGACAAAATGTATTTACGCAGTTCATCAATAGGCATCGTTTCTATTAATAAATCATGTATAAATCATGTTATTAATATATTCCAGTAGTTTTTAATGACTCATTCCAATCCATTACTCCATATCTCATTACCATATTATGATTTTAAAATAAAAATGCGTTTGAAAAGAGACTTGAATAGATATTTATTACGCATTGATGATTTATTATGCCAACAATAATTGTTCACCTAATAAATCGTTACATCATAGATTCAAACAAACGTTTTTCAAAAGTGACTTGCAAGGGTAATTTCAAAATTTGAATTCACACATTGAAAATATTCCTTGTTTTGTCATATATTCCTTTTAACTTTTCTACTGACCTAGGACACATTCGGTAAATTAAAGATAATTTCATTTCTTACAATTAAAACTCTTCCATTTTTGAGAGTTTCCTGTTGAAGACAATTTTCAATACTTATCATTATAGCTTCCTATTCGACGTTATTGCAGACAACTTTAAAAACTAGGCTAAGTGAAGGAAAAAGTATTATAACAAAAATAACAATTTTCTTAAAATCACACACTTTCCAACGAAACAAATTATAAAACAGAAAGTTTACGCTACTTAACCGTATTCAAATCTATTATACTGCCTACCTAGTACACATGACATATCCAAGTTTTATAGTCAAGAGTACTATTATGAATGTATTTACATGATATTGCGCAATTTAACAACTGAAAACCGCATTTCCAGGAAAAATCAGTTCCCAGATATATTAAATCATATTATATTCAAATATTTTCTTGCAGATTTGTTCGTTTCTGTCACATTTTTTTAAATTTTAAGCTTAGTTCTGAAACTTTTTTAATATCTTCCAACATTTTCTAAATACTAAAACGTATGAGAATACTTAGATGCCTATTCATGAAAACATGGTTCCACTAGACAATCCTCACACATAAACAACGCAATTGCATAGGGTTTGTTGAAACATTACTTGAAAACCGTTTGGTCCATCATCGGGCATCTACAACGATTGTTTGTAAATTATAGGGTGGTACATCGGAAACTGTTTGTTCGGACAATAACTACTCGCCGCAAAACATGTTGTTGCTTCTACTTCGATATGTGGTGTACCTCGCATGCATTAGGCGTGAGCTTCGCTGACTCCACCCACAAATAATTATCACATCTCGTTGATGGACAATCATACGAGGCGTTAAGGCAGATGTATGTTGGGAAATTTAGCTGCATTGTAAATTCGATGAATTTATATTTTCCGGGAGGATGAAGGAATCATAAGTAAAATCATTTTTCGACATTATCATCGCACAAGACAAATCACGGGTAAAATCGTTATTTTTTAGTTAAATGAAGAAATATGTTTAAAAAATAGCATATAATACTAGTAAAAGTTGCATATAATTTTTTAAGGGGGCCGATATGTAGAATAAAGCACTGTATTTAGGCTGATAATATACATCTCATTAGGATAAAATTGTTATACCGCAAAAAGACAATTGATTTGTGTCATTTTTCTTGCGCATTGTAAAATATCTTTATTTCAAGATACAGATGGGCGAAATAAACATTCTTTGAACTTAATAATCAATATAAAATATAAATATGTCAGTAACTTTAAATACGTTCCAATATTCGTGGATCAGAAGAACTTTTCAAAAATGTAAATGAGAACACTGTGTTCAAGTTCTACATTGTACTAGCACTACAAAAGCAAACGCGCAACACAATAAGGTGAACGAATGAATGGCCTGCTCGGATTGCGAAAATTTAGAAGTATACTCACAGCATCGCTCACATCAACAACAGCAAACGGTAAGTGGCACTCCGTGAGGCCAGAGTGCTAGGAGTTGGGTCACCCCTGCGGGTCACGTAACATCACTGGAGAAATCAAACTCCGCCTCCTGCGATACACTTGCAGAGATCGTTCTTTAGGACTGATGGCTACAGAGCACATGGTGCAGTGTTGCCAAACGCATACGTTTTCGCACATCTGCACCTTTGCTAACCAAAAACATACTTTCATCGGAAATATTAATAATCGTTTACGGTCTATCAAACACTTGTTTCATTCGAATCCAAGACACCGAGTGTCTGGGCCGAATCCAAGACACCAATGTGCGAACAACTCACGCTTCTTTACATTCCATCGGCAACGCGGGTCGGCGGGGGCTGTGACATCCCACACCTGATTGGCCCGGCGTCTGTCGACGCCATGGAAACAGAGTCGCCGCCAAATGAGATCCATCTCTCATAGTACACACCATGGACCGTAAAATCGCAGCGTGACACTCTCGTATGCGCAAGCCTTGGCCACCCCTGACGGTCACGTGACGTCACGGCCGCCCTGATTGGGACTTCCTGCCCGCGCGCGGCGCGGCGCGGCGCGGCCCGAGGTCGCAGGATGGCGAGGACGTGCGCGGGAGACGACAGCCCTGCGACCCCCCCCCTCCTCCCGTCCTCATCGCTATCGCTTTGGACCCACCAGACCTCCTCTCCCGACTTCGCTGGTCATACAGAATTAAACATGAACTCAATCACCTATCAAATAGCACGCCTATGCAATGACTTCTACTCCAATATAAACTCAATAGATCAACTTAAACAATACAATTTGGCATCAACGAACAACACACAGACCAGAATAAACAATAGATACCCGATCGATTTCTTCCTAAAAATATTCTCAAACAATTGTGAACTGTAGGTACTCTCATGAGGAATCTACCCCAATGTAGTAGCAATGGTAGAACTAGATTAAGCATAGTTTAAGTTAGTAGTAAGTCATCAATACATCTGAAAGAGTATAAACTGATCTATGTACAACCGAACAAGCAATAAATAAAACAAAGAAAAAACTTCGCTGGCCGCGCACATTCTGATACGCGTGCATGGTCTGCACTTTGTATTGTGATATGAATTTCGTACGATGGTGTTTGCATTATCCTAACATTGTCATATGATAAATAAATAAAAGGTGTTGTCAGGTATCAAACATAATTGGTATATTTGCCCGGAATATTTGATGCCGAACAAACACCTTTTATTTATTTATTTATTTATTATTAGACGGTACACCAGCAACAACATCACCAGCAATTCTGTTAATAATTGTCATATGAGCAATAAAAAGTTGTTGATCCTTGAAGTTGGATAAACGAACCATGTTTGAAAGGCTCACGTCTTTTAATGTAGCAAATTGAGATTCACGCTAAAGCGAATTTAATACTTTGTTATAGAGATATTACTTTAAGAAGGGACCGCTTGACAGCTATTGCTTGGCCATTGCTGGAAAATTAGCAGCACGTTATGTCCATACACTCATTTTGTCTCTGTGTTCGTTTACAGCAGTGTTATCAAGATCGATGCTACGAGCATGAGACCGTGGCACGAGTGCCACGACGAAATCACCCCTCCACGCAGTTCATTACCCTGCCACTAGAGACAACGCCATCCCTATAGTACAACGGCGGGGTTACTACTACTCGTAATAGTTCCCTTTCTCGACGCTAGATGCGCAGAGAAGCTCGTGGCATGGTACGGGGCCACGACGCGTGCCACTGCCATCAGTAGAAGAACTTGACACCACTGGTTTACAGTTACTAAATCTGTAAATTGCTTCATCACTATCACTTGCAACGTCATCGCCGTGCGTGACGTTCATTTGTTTTCCGACCACTCAAAGTGGCCCCTTCTTAGAGTAACCCCTCTATAATAGGACATTTACGCCCTGCATACCGTGGCGTACAGTAACCAGCCGCACATTCCCTTCAGCGTCTCTCCGCATACGCCAACTCGAAATCGAACTAGAAGTGAGAGCGGAGCCCGCTAATCCGACGGATTAAGCAGGTGACATACATAGAATACTAATCGATCACTCGGTGATGCTATATCTAATTTATTCCCAACCTTTGGGTCAGAGTGCATTCTCATAATGCAACATGAATTTGATGACATTAATCGGTATGTACGAGTATAATTATCTATACGTGTAGTATTAATTAAATTTATCTAATTATATCATAATATACATATATACGCAGATGAGTGGTTGCTGAGTAGATCTAATCGAACAAATGCGAATCAAGAGGATGTGGCATTGTGGGAATTTAGATCAAATCTGTTCTCACAATTAAGAATTTCTTCCATTTGTGCAAATCCGTTTCTCGACTTCTCCCGCAATTTATTTCGATGTTGCTGTCGATTATTGTATGCTAATGCCGAGATTAAATTCTGTAATGTGTAGGATTTATTCATTTCGAGGGCGAGTTTTACACAACAGATTATGTGTAAAAGATTGTATTTGTGATATTATCGGGTAAATAATGTTAACTGACTCTTGACGTCTCGCAAGGTGATCTTATGAGAAACCACGGTTTTTCATGAAACGATCGACACAAGACATACCTGACGTAATTATCACTGCCACTTGTTGCACGATTTGAAATCATATTGAATGTGGACAGAGCAACTTCTTCTCCTTCTTAGAGATTATAAAGTCGATTTCGTGCAAACATTTTAGATAACCCTACTACTTCTTACACCGAAACACAATAGTTCATTTCGTTCATTTGCATTTCTTCATATATCAACAACGTCATATTTCCTTTTTTTCACTCTTATCCCTGTCATTGCGAGTGTACATTTTATGCGATTTTCCAACAAGACACTCGTTTAATTTTTCCCGCCAGCGTCAGAGTTCACAAATTAGAAATGCTTGAGTTGAAATCCTTTCCTTACACCATTACTGTAGAACTTTGGACTCCATATCACCTGCATGTCCGTACTATTAATGTTGTGCACGTAAATATATTTCACCACTACATCTTATTCAGCCATCACGCCTTGCTGAAACCAATCTCAGTGCTTCTGAGCTCTCACTTACCAATGTCTCTCATTTAGTACACGCCACACAGCGCCCGACTTGGCGACCCGGCCGTATTTACGAGCGGCAGACAAAACCCAAAACTAAGCACCGACAAAACTTTCGCAAATAAACCACAGCGAGGTAGAGACGCAAACGCCATCGTCATAAAATCCAGGCCCGCGCGGGAAGATCGTATTTCAACGTGCGGCGGCCGTCAAGGAACAAAAGTCGAAACCCAGCGAAATCTGACGGCGCGACGCGGCGCGGCGAGGCGCGGTGGCGGGCCGCGGGAAACTTGCTGATGACGAGCAAAGCCAGCGGAGGAGACATCGTGGAGTACCGCAAACTCGACGAGGGAGGGAGGCGGGCGGCGGCGGTGGTCGCTTGACGTCGAAACGCTCAGAAGTTTCCGAGTCGCCTGACGGCCGGCGTTGGACGTCCGCCGTCGGAGAAGGCGACGTGGCCAGGAGGGATGGGGTGGGTGAAGGGGGTGGAGCGGCGCAGGTAGAGGTTACAGTAAGCAAGGGTACCCTGAGAAACAAGAGGCCTGGGCAGTGGACCCATTGGGGGCCCTTATTTACGAACAAAAGTCCCCCCCCTACCCCCATAAATAGAATTCATTTCTTCATGCAACAGAAATGACTAGTGGTTAATTTAAATTACAATTGAATATTTTTTAAAAATTTATTGTGAATGAAGAGATATTCGGGGCCTCACTTAAGTCGGACTGGGAGGAGGTGAGTGAAGGTGGTGGTGATGGTCGTCGTGGTGATGCCGATGGTGGTGATGGTCATGGTGATGGTGGTGGTGGTGGTGATGGTTGTGATGGTGGAGGTGGCGGTGAGGTTGCGGCTGGAGGCTGAAGTGTTCCGAAGTGTTCAGGAAACAATGAAAAACCCTGATCAGAGCTGTCGGGCACCAGACCCGTGCTGCTAACTCAAAGATGACAAACACTTCAAGTACATTTCCGACACTAGCGGGATCGAACTCACGTCTTCCTAATCACTGGCAAGCCGAATGCACACTAGTGATGACAAAGTTTTCTATTAGTGGCACTATCGTATTACCTATTATTGGCAATCTCAAGCTACCGTGGTGTGCCACGAGTCAAAACAATTTATCATTATTTACATGTGACATATTTCACTAGTAAAATAACATTCTAAACATACTACAAGGGGAATGGATATACAACTATAACTTTACTGAATAAATACAATTGATTTATTTTGTACAATTTACAGAGTTGTCAGACGGCTTGAAAAACCTCTTTTCCAAACGTGAAACAATTCTCCGAATTGGCAGTTTAAAAAAGTGTGGAAATCATGGATTGAATATATGCACGGAAATAAATTGTTTTACTATGAGGGGCTGCGGGTCACTATCAAAATTTTCAGGGTGGTCATGCTCCTCCCTGCCTCTCATCTGCACGCACGCTAGTGACACGAGCGTAACTGGTGGCGTCATCAGCAAGTAAAGCGCAATTTTCCTTAGCAAAGGCGCTGTTAAAACTTGCAACAACGTGTTTCCAACGTATTTCCTCTGAAAAAGAGAATGTGTTCATAAATTACAAGTCATGTTAATACCAACAACGAACGTGATTTAATGAACATTTCTTACTGAAAAAGGTATCTCACGTTACTGAGCCACTTTGACTACTGCTCTATTGCGGCAAAGTCAAATGCGCCGGATGAGGTGGCTCAGGGCAATCACTGATATCATTGCAGTGTCTCTGACCTGGATGACATAGGATTCGCGTCCCGACGGTGGCAGGTTTTTCGACACTAGTTACATAGCTAGATAGAATTCAGGCTCTTTATGGAGGAGAATTCTAGCGGTCAGCTGTTTCTAGCGGTAGTTTGTGGTTTCTCTAATCAGTACCAACAGTTCTACGATCATCAAAGATTGGCTACTATTCAGTAACATTTTCCTTTCATATGTATGACCTAACTTTTGTCCTTTTGTAAATTGATTGGGACTTCTCTTGCTGTTTTTTTTACTGTTATATGGGCAGTTCCAGTTCGCCTAGGTCAGCCCTGAACAGCATTTGTGCAATTTGACTGACCTCGGGAGTTGCGCGCGCGCGACTTGAGTGCAAACCCGGGCCGCATGGAACGGTGGGGTTAAGACTCATTCCAGGAGTGGGGACCGCCAATGAAAATGCGCAACTCGAGCCGCAGCGCGTACATTGAAAGAGCAATTCCGAGAATGGACCGTTATACACAGATCAAGTATCATTACCTTCCATTTTGGAAATGTTTGTTGTCGATGTATGAAAATGTACAGTATGACATACATATTTGAATTAAACACACATACTTGATTGGGATACCTTAAGTAATATAATTGCTTGTAATGTTATTGGCTTTGCGATGTAATTGCAAATTTAGCGTGCTGATAAATACAAAATTGTAACAATGAATCTTATTCGTTTGATGTTGACAGTAATAAACTATTTTTTTCACTATGTTTAATTGAATACGACGATTCTATCAAAGATAACAAATCTTATTCTTAAAAAATCGTAATTTCTTCCTGCTCTAATTCTCTAATTTTCGGCAAGACTGTGTTATACATATTTCTAATATTAAATCAACGAAAAATATTTATTCAAAATCGATTATGACATTGTATAAAAAAGATGAAGCCCTTTGCATTATATTTAACAAGCTTCATAATAATTTCATGATTGCCCATAAAATATCGTAAAAGGGGTTTGCTCCTTGGTACCTCTTATTCAGCTTCATAACGAGGTAAAATGAACACAAATGTGTGCTGCCAAACACTACCCCCCTTGGAATTGCCTTTATTTCATTTTCGTATCAATCTCGATGTGAGAGACTGCTCTCAATTTCCTTCGTTATTCTATTATTTGGAGATACCATTCTTGATGAAAAATCAATTATAAAATTGCAACTTTAAAAAAATAATATTACATAATACATTTTTAAAAGAGGTCACTGATTCAAAATATTTTTTTGATTTACAATGAGCATAAAATGAAAAAGAAATGTTGATACATAGCAGTGCACAGAAGAGCATAAACAGTGAAATATGGCCCATGTAGCTAGAAATACTGAATAAAATATTAGATTAGATTGCCCATATAAATAAACGGGCAAATTATTTCAAAGCATGGATCATTGCATTAGACGTCCAGACATTCAATACGCCGTGTCGACTACGCTCCAACTTCTACCCTCCCGCAAACATGATTACTCCCCACTACTTGCACTTTCGCCGCTCTCGCGTGCACACTACTGGCTCTTAAGTGCAGAATGCCCGCAGAAGCAAGCGTTGTGCAGGTCTGTTGGGCCTAATCCAGTGTTGTCAAGGTCGATGCCACGAGCGGGAGTCCGTGGCACGAGTGCCACGACAAAATCTCCTCACGCAGATCGTCACCCCGCCACCAGACAACGCTATCTCTATTGTAAAACCGCGGGGTTACTAATAGTTTCCTTTCCTGAGGCTAGTTGCGCAGAGTAGCACGTGGCATGCTACGGAGCCATGTCGCGTGCCACTACCACCAGTAGAAGACCTTTACACCACTGGCCTAGGCAGAAGTCCGTCTTTGCTGGAAGGGAGCGGGGCAGATAAGGCATCTTGACAACTAGCGCCACTGCCCACTGCTCGCTGGCCTTCGAGGCGCCGCCGCGTCGCTTCTGTCGCCGTCAGCCCTTTTGCGCCCACCGGCGCGGTCGCCCACCCGCCTCTCCCGCCCCGCCCACCCCGCCCCGCCCACCATTGATGCCCCGCCCACCCCGCTTGGCCAGGGTCTGCGGTCTGTGAGGGCCCGTGGGACGCGGCGACATCGGGTATTACGAACGACGCTCAGCCGCCACCCTGTTATCGCTGGTCAATGCACACCCTGCGGGTTTGTAGGGACTTGCACAGTATTTAGGTCTAAGATCCTCCTTCCTTGTAGTTGGTAATCTATAATTTTATTAAAGAATGAAACACACAATACTTGTTATGCACCGCATTACAAGTAATGTGTATACATTTGTATGCATTTATTTTATGTAATACATGGTATAACACGATTTAAAATTATAAAAACCAACCACATTCACTACATACAAATCAAGCATGATTTTTACGGAAAAGAGATTAATAGCATTTTATCTTGCGCGATCCTACTATTAGCCCTATTATTAGTCCTAATTTAAGATCATCACAATAAAAGTTGCGAAGATAGGTATTTGGTTTCACATTTCAATTATCTAATGTGATGGAATCTTCTGAAGTTTGTAGTGGCATGTCAAATCCGTCGATAATTCTCTATAAGGTCTCCGTAAGCCAAAGTTTATTAAGATTAAGTGTTCTACAGATCCTATGAGGCGTTTTGTGAGTCTTCTACATGGCTTCTTGCGTGAACTGGTCATTTTAGTTAATTAAAAAAGCTAATTGTAAATGATTTTATTATTGCTATTGAAACCTAGTGACGATGGTCTGAGCTAATGAATTCAAACATAATAACGATGTTAACACAATCCATTGTTCTTTAAAATGGCTTTTAGGTTTATATATATTGTAAAGAGAAATATATCAAAATCGCGCAAATAGATCAGAACAGCCAACATGACAAATGCTGTTTGTTTTGAAAAAAAAAATATGTCAAAAACGCAATATCGAAACAGAACAGATGTGTTATGTAAAGCGATTTCAGGTTGTAATGTACGATCCCTAATCAATAGCAAGGCGGTGACACAACTTCATCGTTAGCAAAACTACTGAAAATGATAGCCCCGACTGAATGATAAACGACTGGAACGTATTACATGCAAAAGCAACAAAAACATTACCCCACTAGCAAATACTATTTGTTTTCCATTTGAGAGATAAAGCAGTGTTTCAATACGGTACTTAAAAATGCATTAGGAGCTTTCCAACTATTAATCAAATCGCAAAAATACACGACGAACAAAACAACGACACGCTACTTCACAACGCCTAATGCAGTTTGGCCCACCACTACATCAATAAATTACATTAGGCGACTTCAAAATGTAATACGAGTGTTTTAACCCACACGAGATATTGATAGTTGAGACTACTTCTCGCCAGCCTCAATCGCCGAAACATAAAGGGGAGAACTCTTCCGGAAAAGCCATCTCGACGGCCCCTCGACGGACAGGGCATCTCGGGCGGCGCGGAAGCCTCCCCGGCGACCGCCAGCGGTTGAACGAAGGGCCGGGCCGAAGGGCCGTAACAGTGGGCGATGCCCCGCCGCGCACCGTTAGCCTCGACAGTTACGACCCCGCCCCACCCACGCCCCGCCCAAGCCCCGCCCACGCCCCGCCCACTCCCCGCTCCGCCTTGGTCGTTCCCCTCTCCTAAAACGCTTCATCCACGCTCCCATCAAGCACCCCCGTGTTATCTCCAGCCGCCCACGCCCCGCCCACGCTGCGCCTGCGTCCCGTTCACGTCCCGCCCCCGCCCCGCCCATGTCCCGGCCACGTCCCGCCCACATCCCTCCCACGCCCCACCCACGCCCCGCCCACGCCCCGCCCACGTCCCCTCCCACGTCCCACCCACGCCCACGCCACGCCCACGCCTCGCTCTGCCTTGGTCGTTCCCCTCTCCTAAAACGCTTCATCCACGCTCCCAACACGCACCCCCGTGTTATCTCCAGTCGCCCACGCCCTGCCCACGCTCCGTCTGCGTCCCGCCCACGCCCCACCCACGGCCTGCCCACGCCACGCCCACGCCACGCCCACGCAACGCCCACGCCACGCCCAACCACGCCCACGCCACGCCCCTCCCACACCCCTCCCACACCCCTCCCACGCCCCACCCACGCCACGCCCCACGCCACGCTCTGCCTTGGTCGTTCCCCTCCCCTACAACGCTTCATCCCATCACGCACCCCCGTGTTATCTCCACTCTTCCTGTGTGCTTCCACCATACTCCCTTCTCGTTGCTTCCACGCGCCGTCCACGCTCCCTCCACGTGTCCAACAACTCCATTCTCGTTTCCTCCATGCCCCCTCCACGTCCCCACCCCACTCCCTTCAATTCAATTCAATTCGATTCGCTTCTATTCAATTCAATGATGCCTTATTTTACGTGGGGAGGTTCAGGCCATCACGCCTGCTCTTCCACATGTCCACGCACATTTCATTACGCTCTGGCAACAAAAGAAGATATCACTCGGGCGACTGAACAGGCGATTAGAATTTACAAGTAGTACTTGTAGCTCAGTCACTTCTTTTAGATTTGAGGAACTTTTACATAAAGAACATCTACAACATAGGATAGCCGGCTTTACTTCCTCTCTGAAGAAAGGCGTACGAGGGGTGTTTGTTTAAACAAGCCGTGACGTAAAATGTCACGGCTTCTATCGGATTTGAACCCGCGATTACGAGTATAATAGAACAATACCCTACCCGCTACATTACCAAAGCCGCCAACATTTTCCACAACTTCCTCGTTCCGTTCACGGATCTCATCACGTCCCTCCTCCACAACCTGCTCGTAGCCTCGTAGCAACCTCCGTTCACACTTTCAACTACGCCCCCACCTCTTCCCCTCCAGGTCCTTTCAAACCTACCTTGGCAATTTCTCCATGATCGCTCCAATTACATCCATGCTCATGCCTGCTTTCATCACACTCTCTCCACATTGCTTTCGCGCTCTCTCTCTCATTCTCTCTCACTCTTTCTGTGTGTGTGTGATATCCAGTGTAATAAGTGCCGAAAATATGATTAATTAGCACTAATTCAAATTGAATCATATAAGGGGTTTAATTAAAAAAACTATTCTAATTTTTAAATACATGCAACACAATACTACGAACATACTTGTGTACGTTTCTCCAAGAGCAATCAACTAAGAATTTCTGCTGAATATAAGGTTGTAAATATTAAACTCACAAATGAATTTTTATGTTTTTCATTATAAGCTATACATTAGTTCAATTAATTTAGTGTAGTAATCAAATTATCGCACAACCTTTTACCAGATACATTACTTATTCATATAATTTAAACAAAGGTTTATAAAACAAAATAAAAATCGTACGAAAAATAATGGAAAATTCCACACGTAGGGGTTTATCAACATTTCTACAATACCAGATCAATGGTGATATGTCGGCATCTCGATCTGTGGGTAGAAGGGTTGCTGCGTTCGCCCCATCTGAGTTCCTAGTCCAGCGCCGCGCAAGGAAGTCCCCGGCTGCAGCCCCTTCGCCGGGCGCCCCTTCTAAGGGAGCTCCTCCGCCCCAGAAATTGATATTTTTCGGTTGACAGATAACGGCGCATTAACGTGCTCGCAGTTATTTACTGGCGCTGTCCCTTCCGCCTCGCGTCGCGGGGCGGCTGTTGTGCAGACTCAGAGAGCAGGGGCGCGGGCCTAAACACTTTCGCCTTCCTCCCTCTTTTCCTCTCCTGCCCTACCTCTCTGACTCCCTTTCCCTCCCTTCCCTCCTTTCCCTCCCTTCCCTCCCTTCCCTCCCTCGCCAGCACTACCTCGGTCACTCTCTTTCTCTCTCCCCCTCGCTCCAACGTCTGGCCTACCCTCTCTCTCTCCCTCTCCTCCCCTTCCCGCGGCTACATTACGTCTCTCTCTTTCTCCGCTCTCCCTCCCTCCCTCACCTGAAATACCTCTCGCTCTTTATTTCTCTCCCCTCCCTCCCTCCCTTGCCAGCTGTCCTCTCTAATTCTCTCTCTCCCCTCCTTTAGCTGCAGTCCCTCTCTCTCTCTCCTTCTGCTTCTTCCCTAGGCTTCATTACCTCTCACTCTCTCTTTTTCCCTTCCCTCCCTCTCCTGCACTATCTCTGCCTTTCTCTCCCCTTCCTCTCTTAGCTACACTACTTCCCCCTCTCTCACTCTCTCTTTCTGTCTTTCTCTCTCATCCCTTCCTCGGCTGCTCTATCTCGCTCTCTTTTTCTCTCCTTCCCTGTCCCTTTTTCTCTCATTCTTTTGCACTTTTACCAGTTTTCTTGCTATCTCCCATTTCTCTTCCTTTCTGTTTTATCTACCATTATATTTCCATCTTTTCTCTTCCTATTTCTAGTTCCTCTCCCTGATTTTCATTCTCACCTATCTATCTTTCTCCTTATTACGTTTTCTTATTTTCTGCCTTGTCCTCCCTCTTTTCACTCCTTTTATCAAGCATACTTCCGGTACCAGAATTTCTTTGTATTATTGTTTTGACTCATTTATTATGAAGAAAACTGTATTATTTTCACAATATGAGTGTATTAATATGTGTCTGTTGAGTCAGTTGCCATTATCAACACTAACCTGACGCTGGTCTCGTCATTATCATCATAATCATTATCATCGCTTTACGAATGTGTATGTTATTTTCAATCATTATTTATTGAAAATTTAAGAATACGAATTATCTCCTTTTCAGTTGAAAACAATTTTAAATATACGATAAAAGATCTTATTTTTATTTAGGATTTTCCTTTATAAGATATTGTATGTTTTTGAATATATACAGATGTATTTGCTTAATGCGTTTACACCTGAATGCAAGTAGCTTCGAAATAATCTCCTAAAATATATATTCATTTCTTTTAGTGCAAATAGAGATCCAAAGTGTAATCTAGTTTATTTCAATATTTTCTTTATCTGAACTTCTCCCCATACCGTTAGAAATTTGTTCTATTCACTGATTATAAAGTAAACTTGTCATCAGCCACGCCTTTCACCATTTAGGAATCCCTTCTTCTTAACAAATACCATTGTTGTACTGAACTTTCTCCTCATCAGAGGTTGAGAATGTGCCATCCACATTCGTCTAGACGGCCTTTCTCGCTTCACCGCCTACAAGCGTACAGTCGTGCAGTCGGCAGCGGTGTGTCCAGCGCAGAGCGTCCCTGCCCTCAACCCCTTGCCGTCCTGCGTCCGCGCCCGCCCTCGCGCGCCGCCGTCCGCTGTCGCAGCGCTTCGCGTGGGTGGGCGCAGCGCGTCATAGCTCGCGTCTTTTACGAGCGCTCGCGGCCCCCTTCCCCTTCCTCGCCCCCACCCCTGCTTCCCTGCCCCACCGCAGCCTTTAGACTCCCCTTCTGCTGCCTACGCCTCCTCCGCTGTTTCGCTGTAGCTTCCCTTTGGCTGGATTTCTCTCGCCCGCCATTCTGTGTATCAAAAATCTCTGCTTCCTCTTCCATTCCCACGCTTCCCTGTCACTGAATTCATCTCCACCACCTTCGAACCACCCCGCACGTAATAGTTATGCCCACGCTTCTCTACCCCACCGCAGGTTCCCCTTGCTCCGCCTTCGCCTCCTGCGCTGCGCCTTCCTTGCTGTAGCTTCCCTTTGACAGCATTTCTCTCCCCCACCATTCTGTGTATCAAAAATCGCTGTTTCCTCCTCCCTACTTTTCCTCGTCGCTGCATTCACCTTCATCACCTTCAAACCACTCCCGTACCACCCTCAAACCACCGTCATGCCCACAACTTCCGAAAGCTCTGCCTCTACCAACTTCCCTTCTTTTCTGCCGCTTTCGATCTTCCTTCGTGTAGGTAGTGGCCACAATTCATCCTAACTTCTCCTCTTCTTCCTCTTCATTCCTTACTTTTCCCTGTCGCGTATTCATCACCTTCATAACCACCTCATGTTTGACAACTATGTTTAGTTGTCATCCCCATACGTAGATGCCACCACCCCAGGCTCCGTCTTCTCTGCTTCTACCTCCTTCTCCGTCTTTCATGCTTTTCTTTCTTGTCGCCGCAAATTCCTCCTCCAACTTGAACCGCCTGGTTGCTACCACTTCCGCCTGCGCCTCATCCTTTGCCTTCCCCATTCTACATCTCGGCGGCGCCAGCCCTTACCTTCAGTGCCGGCAAACTCCGCCTCCACACTGCCGTTGCCACCACAACTTTAGATCTAATCTTCTCCACCTCCACCCTCATGTCTCCCTTGCCTTATCTTCCCCAACGCCGCTTCCTTCTTTGAAACGTCTGCAAACATCGTTACCACCACCTCACCCTTTATCTTGTCCACTGCCCCCACTTTCATCTTTTGCCACCGTGTCCTACTCTGTACCTCTACGTGCTACACTGTTGCCTCCATTCGCCGCCATCTCCGACTCCTCAGACAAGGGCTGCCACCCAACCTCCAGCCCTCGGCAAATTCCTTTACCAGTCAACCGCCACCGCTCTACCTCAGCCCTCGTCTTCTCGATCAACCTTCCCCATCTTCTTCGACTTCTCTTGTTCATCGTCGCTTTCATTTATATTGCCCTTGGACGAAGTTTCTACCATTCCAACCCGCGTCTTTTCAGGAATCATGGTTGCCCGGGAGATGTCGCATTCTAGACCTAGTTGCCAACATTTCGGTCATGATATCGCAACCTTCTTCAGGGCACATTGCTACAAAGTAGAGCATCGTTTCACAACCAAAACATTCGCAACCGTGCTAGAATGCATCGTCTCCAAACAGTCATATAATTAGGATTCATGGGTTCCTCTCGCAAAAATTTACTTCATTGGACTTCTCTGCTTCCTCTGTCCACTTACTTTCCTTTCACTATCTTCCTTCTGTAACTTACCTTACCTTACCTTACTTTCGTCCCTTCTTAACAATCGGCATATTCCTCTGCAATTCTCAGATTCCATTACTACAACTGTCTTCAATGAGAGCTCATTCTCCGCCTTTACTTCTAGCTTCACATACCCTTCCTCACCATCAACTCCATAGCCTTCGCACTCAATTGCTGCTATCTCAGACATTCCGTGGTGGTTCCTCATCACCTTCGCCATCTTTTCTCTAAACTTTGTTTCTTTCCCATGCACATTCTCATATAGTACTAACGCACAGTTTATCCCTCATTTGTTCTCCTACCCATTATCGTTCGTGTTGTCCTGACATTCCCGCAAAATTCGCTACTCTCCCAAATGTGATTCTTTGAACACACTTCTGGAAACTGTCTCTCTTGCCTGTTGTTGTCTCATTTTTACTTTCATTTCTACAATTCCAATTACAAAATCACACTTACAGCGAACTTGCATTCTGCTCGTATTCCATTACAAACTTACTAACGAAATACAAATCGCACATCGCACACGGATCGTCTGCTGCAATGTGACCAAGTAACCAATGCTCACTTCAGTATCAACTTCGCTATTACTAATGCTCGATTAAAATCCTCTTTCGTACTCAAGAAGTTCGCAATCGACCATTCCATCCCTAATGTATTATTCGTATGCTCTAAATGCCGTGAATAAATTGCAAGGCAGCTCACAGTTTCACACTAACAACATCCCCTTAAAAATGAAATTATTGTCGCTTGTAGAACTTGTCTCCAATCCCTCCATCGCAAAACTGTCTCTATGGCTACCATCACCATCAAGACATAGAACTACAACTGAAACGCGTACAACAACCGTAAGCACGACAATCACCACCACCAAAATACTCAACAACAAAATCATCACAAGTACCTCCACTGCGAAAATCACAATTACTAGACTTTTAAAAACCAGCATCTAAAGCAAAAAACGTCACCATCATCCCATAACCACTTCCATGACTACAATCTCCACCACCAAAATCATCACCACTCGCAGCATTGCTGTATCTCCATCAAACGTCCTCATCCACCACCCTAAACTCGTCCCCTTCTGTACTGCGCCCCCGCGCACACACACACACGCCCCCACAGCGGCAGACGCCTCACATTTACGACCCACTCGTCGCCGGCCGCCGCCCTTTCCCCTCCCCCCTCCCGGGTCGGGAATCAATTTCGGCAACGCGCCGCATGAACCCTTCCCCGCCCCCGCCCCCGCCCCCGCCCCCGCCCCCGCCCCCGCCCCCGCCCCCGCGTCACGGACGGGACTCCGTCCGGACCGGCATCGCCCAGAGAGGGGAATCTCGCCGGGCCCCCGTCAGGGCTGCCACGACCGTAAAATTCGTTCAATTATGGAATTATTTAGAGCAATTGGGCGGAGGCGGTGCCGCGCCGAGCGGTACGTCCCTGCATGCACCGATTCCCAGCGAGAGGCCTCGCATTAGAAAAATACGTTTCTCGCTTAACGAGAAAGCGGCGGGGCGCGCGGGTTTACGATCGACGGGGTGTCCGGACGCTGTCCCCGCCCCGCTTCACCCCCACGCTGCTTCTGGCCTGCCCCCCCCCCACGATCCATTCTCGCCCGGCCCCCCGTACCCATCCCCACCATTTTTTGTCGTAACCACTTTCCTTCTGGACCGTGTTCCATCCCCGCTATCCGCCGTCCCCAGTAACGTTTGTTTCGTCACTCACTGTCTTCCTAAGTATCTACGTACCGGCTCCGCCGTGTCCGTGAACGTCAAACACCGTCGCCACATCCCACCCCTTAATGGCTCTTCACCTCCCATCTCCGCCCCTCCCTGCCTCGTCCCCCCGTACCATGTCCCTTCCATACCATGCCCCTTCCATACCATGATCCCTTCCCCTCCTTACACTGTCCCCTACCTACATCTTGTCCCCTCCCTACACCCCTCTACACGGTCCACTCCACATCGTCCCCTCTACACCGTCCCTTTCACACCGTCCCCTTCACACCGACTCATCCACACCGACTCCTCCATACCGTCCCCTCCATAGCCGTACCCGCCATACCTCGTTCCCCCGTGGCTCCCATGCTCTTCGCCCTTACATTACGAGCCCCTTCCCTTCTGGCTATTTTCTCCGCCACAACCCCTCTGTCTCTTCTCCAGCATACCCCGCCCCTTCCGTACTAGTTTCCCTGCGTATCACGTGCGCGTCATCTCCACGTCCCCGCCACTCCATGTCCCCTTTATACCCCATCTCCTGCATAACCCTTCTCCTCCACACTGCGCTGTCTCCATTCCCTGTCCCCTTCAAAATCCGTCCCCTCCATACCCCGTCCGTGCAATATCCCCTTCCCTCCATTTAGAATTCACTCCTTGCCCTGTGCCCGCCAGGGTTCGTCCCCACCATGCCCTGTCACCACCTCTCCGGCCACTGCCCTGCCCCACTCCCCTTCACCGCGCCTCTGACGCAGCCAGTACTCCCACCGCCACCTTTTCTCCACTCCCTCCGGTTTTGTCGTTCTCGTGGCTCTTGCGCCGTTCGATTTTGGAAATGGACGAATCAAATGGAACGAGGGATGTGCGGAACTGAGCGCGTTGTTGCCGTCAATACTGTTGATGTATTGCTTTGTGCCCGGCCCAGGGGAGAAATTCGTAATCTAATCATAAAAGTTTATGTCGGTTGGTGATGGCGGAGGTACAGTTTTCATATTCACGGTCTTATTTTCGTTCCCTTCGGGTTGGCATTGTCACACGTGTTAGTACATTTTGCGAGTTCGCAAATAGTATGCCATCTGAAATATGGTGAATGCAGGTTACGTAAGAAATGCATGTCAATCAAAATGAAATCTTGTAGTCATAATTAATTAATTTATAATAAAATACATTAACCAAAACAATACTGTTGAACACTTACCAATAAGGTCCGCAACATACAGTTTAGTTTGTTATCAGCAGAGATTGTGACCTTGTCGTCCTTGAGTGTGGTAATGGTACTGGATCGATACCATGTACTTATGAAGTAGATGGCGTAACTCACCTGCAAAAAAGAGATACATTAATGAATAATATGGAGTAATGTCGTGTTTCTATCACTTGCTACTTAAAGACACTGAAAGGAATTGCAAATTAATAAAGGATATCATAATGTTCATTCATCTTCTGTTGGAGTGTTGTTGCTATTGTAGATTAGGTCAACATTAAATACAATGTCAAGAATAGTTTACTAAACTTGCAAACTTATAATCTGAAATATATTTATGTTCCTGACACTCTTTCATGTTGCTTGATGCATCCTGAAAAAGCAAGTACATATATGTATCAAACATAACCGGAAAAATCAATGTACAGCGACTTTCCTCTGCAAGCGCTTCATATCCATCCAATGGAACTTGCGGTAGATCTTATTACAAGGAAGATAAACTGTGGGAAAAATATTTCGGAGTAAATATTTAATTGGTCTGAAGAGCCTCTCAACAGTGAACAGCGAAATAATGCGAGGTATTCCTTTTCTGCGTATGATAAACTTGAAAGAAATGGTAATTCCTGAAGAGAATCGTGAATATCGTAGCACAATGATGCAAGTCAAAATTGCAGTAATGGTTAGAAAATGATTAGAGACGCATTCGTGCTAAACAAGAAAAGGAAAATCTACTGCATGAAGTAACATGTAATATTGTTTAAGACTTCACAAAAAAATTATTTCGCTGTGAAAATGCTAGTAAATATGTCGTAATCTCCCCCTTACAATATCAAAAGAATTAGATCTTTAAATACATAACTTTTAGCCTTAACGGTCTTTACTTTGTTAACACTGACACCTCGTCTCTCAGAGTGCGAAAAACAAGAAACAGCGAAAAGAACGAGCCACATGCAGCAGGGCACCCCGTGTCCCTCTAACGCGTTCCTTTCCCCACCCAACCGTCCCCAGTCCTCCTTTGCTCCTCTCGTCCCGTTTCGTCCCGGCTCGTCCCGGCCCGTCGGCCCGGCTCGTCCTCGGCGCGCCGTCGCCGCTTGTCGTCTAATTTGCGTGAGCCGTCCCAGTCGACGAAGAGCCTATTTCGGGCGACAGCCACGCGGCGGCGCGGAGAGAGAAGGATGGAAGGAAAGGGGAAGGGGGATGGGGTGGGATGGGGTGAGGGGTCTCCTGACGGGGTGGAGACGAGTGACCTCTCGGGTCGCTACTTCCGTCGCGTTTTGGTGCACACAGCGTTCAAAACACGCCAGTGAATCGGGCAGTCAACAGCCGAGACCTATTGTCTGTGATGAGGATGATAATAAGAATAACATTCTGCGACACAACCGTTCCGGCTGCTCTGATCGATAGTTTTCTGTGGTTTTTCCGATATTACTAGACCAGGGGTCCTCAAACTTATGAAACGGGGGGCCAGTTCACTATCCGTCAGGCCATCGGAGGGCCGGATTATATAGTGCGATTTTTAAACTCTGCCTCTCAAGCCCCTTCGGCCGATCACACGGCATTTCGCGTCTTTCTCGGTCCTGCCGCTAGATGTCGCATGGTCGCAAGCACTGCTTGATAGGTCGCGATCATGCGATATCTAGCGGTATGACTGAGAATGACTCGAGGTACCGGGACATATTCTATCGTGAAGACAGGCCTTGAGAGGCAGACTTAGAAAAATCGCACTATAGTAAAATAAAAACTATCAACAAATTCTTATGCACATTGCATATATCTTATTTTGAAGTAAAGAATCAAAACGGGAACAAATACAATATTTAAAAAATTATTAATAAAAACACATCGTTGTTTAAAAACCATCGATTTTTTGCCATCCCTAGACACCCTAACGCATAATAAAAAGTGTGCGGATTTTAAGAAAAAAATTTCTTTAAACCATAAAAACACGGCGGGCCGTATAAATGTCCTCGGCGGGCCGCATGTGGCCCGCGGGCCGTAGTTTGAGGACCCCTGTACTAGACGAACATGGGAGAATCATCCTAACAATCGGGCCATGAACCGCGCGCGACCTTACTTTTCTCTTCCTTGTCCTCTCCTCAGCTCTTACTTCCACATACATACACTTACCTGCATTACTCTAGCACCGGGAGACCAATCGGAAGCATAGAGCGCTGTCCCACCTGTGGAAATACCTGCAAGGGTGACCCCCGAAAGCCGTAGGCCGACGCCACCTTCCGGGATAAAACATCCACTGCATTTACGGGACTAGTGACCACAGCAGTTGAGTGTTTGGAAACGTCAAACAATCAACTACCTACATTATGTACATCCACTTATATACTATGACGTACTTCAGATAAATATGGAAATCTGGATAAACGTAAGGTTAGCTCTTGCGGTAGTAGTCAGGCCGCTCATTTACAATACTGAGTCTGGAGTTTAAATCCCCGGATGATCCACGTGGAAGTCGTGATGGACAAATTCACTTGCAGGTTATCTCGACGTGCTCTCGTTTCCCCTACATCTCATTCCACGATTGCTTCATTTCATTAGTCAGAACTTTATTAAGGAAGCTCAATATGGTACTGGTGCACTTTCAGGAATAAGAGATATTGGACATGGATTTTGGAGACATTGTGGTTTCATTTTATTGGCATTAGCCATGTGATATCCATGGAATAAAGAATCTCATTCTTCCAGTTCTCCCAGTAGACAATAGGAAGCTAGGGGTTACACTCAGTTATCTGATAAAACACACAGTCATGCGGATCTATCTCGTACAAAAGACCGCACAGCGTGGTTATTCTCATATCCTTTGTAATTACCTCTGAGATTCTTGAATATTTCGATGCGACTCGAATCTAGAGGTTATTTGCATTGGTGTACAATCTCTATGGTGAAATAACTGAAGTCATGTTCGTCAACTTACTAGGACTACTAATGACTTCAGCCATTTTACCTTTTAATTACGTTAACAACACCTCATCAGCATTTCCTCAATATATTCTCTAGTCTAACATTTATTTGCAATGGTATATACTGATACGAGTCATAAAAACATCAAAACAAACTTATTACATACAAATAATTGAAAACATACCACTTCCTCAAAGAACGATAAAACTGTGATTACCGATGAACCTACGACTATAAACGATACTATGCAAAGGAATGTAATGAAGCAACTCGGTGTAGAATCCCATCGTGAATTGGCTCACAACTATAAAACCTTTTTGGATCGTTTCATGTCCCCTCATAAATTGTTCGAGTACGTTGCCTAGTACTGGCATCAATGTACTGGTTTCATCATCATTTAGAGTCCCCGTTGCGTGTAGTGGAGAAGTTAAGTGCTTAATGACCGACTGCATGAGACTGCCGAGCAAAACAACTTACTTTCTCCACCTAATAAGTATGTTTCTCCAGGATAATACGTTACGTACATTTCTAAACGTCGTTTTCAACATAATTTTCATTGTTTATTTTAAGAAAATCAATACAAAACTAGTTTCTATTTCTTCTTCAATAATTATATTTTTAATATGTTTTCGAAGTCCGACATTTATCAAATGCATGTTTTTTAACGTAGAACGTAATTTGCGACTCTTTCATACATGTCAAAAAGGCACAATCATATCGCATGAAACTACATCACATATTCAGCTAGAATTATATAAGTGATTCTTTTTCTGGTAATAGGATGGGAGAGATACTAGGCATTTTTCATTCTCTCTTCTAATTAACATTTTTCTTATATTTATTTCCGAGAGCTTGTAACACTCTGATGGTTCTGCCAGAGGTAGAAAAGATAGAAAAATTATGGATATGACCACTTCAGCAATGCTGTTATTAAGTGATAGAGAGAAGGGCTATGATGGTGGTGAAGTGTACTTTCAGTGGAGCTAGGTTTCTAATTGTGCTAGTGTTGCTAGTAACGAGAGTGATACTAAAGATATTAATATTAATGGTGACTGGTGAATATGAATGGTTGAGTGATACAAGAACGACGCAAGTATGGGTGTTGTGAGTGTTGACGATGCTAGGAAGACGCAAGTGCTGGACTTGCCAATGACGGTAGTGGGGTTACTAACGATGTCATCTGGTGTGACGATAATGATGCTAGAGTTTGCGATAGTTAGCAACGCTGGAGCTATTGGTGGTGAAGGAGATGATGCTACCACATTGCTGGTCATGCCAGTGGTGAAAATTATGGCAATGGTATTGCAAGTGAAAAAGCAGTAGTGGTGGTGGTAGTGGGCAGTGCTGGTGGTGTTTGCTGTGATGATCGCTCAGTGATTAATCTGAAGGCGGCTCCACACATTCGGAAATCGCTGGGCAGCGAGCCACGCAATCCCGAACAGCTGATGTGATCGGCGAATGTCCTCTTCCTTTGATGTGCCCAAAAGACCGACTCGCGGTGGTACGGCGAGCACCGAATGTTCATCACTTGGCAAAGAGCAAGCTACTTGTCCTCGCTACTTGGGATTCGCCAGGCGGTTGCTGGCTGCTCGCCGAATAACGAATGTGCGGAGCCGCCTTGAAGTTCAAGGGCAGGAGGAGGTACAAGCGATGGTAGTAGTGATGGTGGCAGTGATGGTGTTGGGGACGGTACAGGTTGTGGTGGCGGTCACGATAGGGGTTTTCCTGAAGTACGATGTAGGTCAAGATGGAAATTATGGTGATGGTGAAAGTGATAGTAGTTCTTGTTAATAGTAATAGTGTGATTGTAGTATCAGTGAGGACGGGAAGTTAGTAGTTGAAGGGACGGTCATGATAGTGATAATACTCAAGTGTATATTAAGATGAGGTGAGGATATGGGATAGACATAAAGCTGTAGGTGGATGAGGAGGTGGACACGGAGACAGATGAAGACATGGAAAAGAATGACACGGAGGTTGAGGAGGAAAAGGGTGAAAGTTGGAGGGGTTGGGGGACGAGGAGGAGAGGGAGAAGGTCGGAGGAGTCGATGAGGAGGAGGTGAAGGTTGGTCAGTTGGACACGGAGACAGATGAAGACATGGAAAAGAATTACACGGAGGTTGAGGAGGAAAAGAGTGAATGTTGGAGGGGTTGGAGGAGGAGGAGGAGAGGGAGAAGGTCGGAGGAGTCGAAGAGGAGGAGGTGAAGGTTGGAGTGCTGAAGGTGAAGGAGGATGGGGAGGTGGAGATAGACGCAGATGAGATGGAGGAGGGGGGAGAGAAAGTTGAGGAGGTGGAGAAGGGGAAGATGGACGAGGAGGTGGATTGGGTGGTGAAGACGGAGGCAATGAAGAGGTGGAGGAGATGGAGGACGGCGAGACGTTTGGAGTGCTACAGAAGGTGAAGGTTGGTGAGGAGATAGAAGCGGAGGCAGATGTGGAGGTGGAGGAGGTGGCGGACATGAAAAAGGAAAAGGTGGAGGAGGAAAGGGAAAAGGTTGGAAAGTGGGAGGAGGAGATGCTTTTGGATGAGGAGGTAGAAATGGAGGCAGGTGAAGAGGTGGAGGTGGTGGGGAACGAGGTGGAATAGGAGGAGGAGGTGAAGGTAGGTGCGGTGTAGACGGATGCAGATGAAGAGGTGGAGGGAGTGGGAAACCAGATAAGGGAGGAAGACGTGAAGGTAGGTGCGGTGGAGACGGAGGCAGATGAAGAGGTGGAGGAAGAGGTGGAAGGGGCGGAGGCGTTGTTCCCGGGCTTTAGTGGCGCAGGCAGCTGTGTGTGTGGGGGGGGAGCGGGGTCTCGAGCGGAGTGTGTCGTGCGGCGGCGCTGTATTAATTACAGGCGCAGTAAAGATGCGGATCGCGCTCGGCGCAGAGCGAGCAACGACGGCGGGGGCGGGAGCGGCGACGGGGACAGGGGCAGCGGCGAGGCCAGCAAAAAGACACCGAATGGAGCAGATGCCCTCTCTTCCACTCTCTCGGCGGACACCGGGCGAAATGGAAGCAGAGTAAGCCCTCGGGTGTCCAACGCCGACTTTCAGGGAAACGAAGGGAAAAGGAAAATGAATAATAAATAAACGAAAATTACAATGATAAGAAAATACACATTTGGTGCAGACTTAAACTAGTATAAAACACAAAAAGAAACGGTATAAACTCTAAGCGCTCAGTAGACCAAAGAGGTCGTTTGGTTAACAGAATAAGAAGTAGTGCACTAAGAGTTTTTCCAGATAAATATATGAAGAAGGAAGAGGAGAGAGCAAAACTATCATAGCACACGGAATTAGGGAATGAGAAAAAATTAAATTCACACTAAAATTTCCATAGAAGGCGTGTTGTTTTGGAAAGAAGGAGAGTGAGTGTATGGCGGTAAATTGAAGTCGACGAAGAAAGAAAATAATAATAATAGGGACAGAACGATATCAGTAAATGTCAAAATATGACTTAAAAGACGTAACGTAGTTTGAAAGCACATGCAAATGAAAATGTCTATGTAATTTTAATGAGTATGCGCCTGCTCAATGTAATGGTATCAATGTAATGGTAGTGGCCTAGTTTATAGGTAACCATTAGAAATATATAACCTAATAGGAATGATACAAGAAAAATAATGAGAACCATGAGAACTGAAGCAGAAATGTAAAATATGTACGAAGGATTGCTGTAACGACTCATGCTACTTCACCACTGATGACACGTTAAGGTTCTGCATTTAGAATACTGGCAGTGCAATCAAGTTGAAAAGAAGCAGAAATAAAATGAGAAAAGTTGAAATACAAGACATACGTAGCACTCATGCGAAGAAATTAGAGTTTCTACTGGCACTTTAATGTGGGGCAATAAAAAGAAGATACCCTTGCGAATACGAGCAGCAATTGAGCCATAAGAAAGATAAAATGGAATAAAAGTTTTGCTTAAATAATATTAAAAAACCCTAAAAGAAAAATCCTAAGTAGAGATAGAGAGAATGATATACGTAATAATAAAAAAATATTACGATAAGACTGGAAAACATATTTAAAGCAATTTTCATAATAGAAGGATGAAAAAAGGAGACTCGCAAGTGTTGAGAACGAACACAATGAAAAAGTCAGACTTTCTATATGACTGCGATGGTGAAACGATAGCGTCTAGGACGGCAAAAGCAGCGAACAAAAGGCAGTCAGAAACATGGAGACCAAAGTCGCAGACTCACAAATAGGGAACGAAAACAGCTTTGAAGAAGACTATAAACCAGGGGTCAACAAAGTTTTTAAATAAGTGAATTATTCTCAGGAGCGTTTGGTCAACTTAAAAACCGCGACAAAATAGAAAGATTGATTATTTTGTGCATAAAGATTATCCGTTATAAAATTACTCATTTCGCAACAATACGAGTGATCGTAATGAGTAGAAAATTAAAGTGACTTTACTTTACACTTTAATTTACACACCTCCAGACACTTCGTTGCAATTGTTTCGTACCTTTTCGGAATTATTGCAAATTGTTTTTATGGCTACGGGTCTCAAAACAATGTTTTTAATATTATGAAGATATAGGTATCTTCTCCACGATATCTCCATCACGTTTCAGCATATAACTGCTCTTCCGTTCACCATGGGTGAGTGCATCAAACACTCACATTCTTAACAATTCTTGGGAAACGATTAAAACAACCAAACCATTTATTTGACCAATTCCAGTAATTCTCATTTACTATTTCATCAAATACTTATCACAAATCATTTGAACACTTATACTTAGTTAGTATTAATACATAATATTAAGTAAAAGATATTAAATAAGTTGGAAACTGTATTTAAGTAAATCAAAAACATTTCCCTGGCAGCTACGAATTGACAATAATCGCTTCAACTTATCTTAACATTTAATAGGCTCACAATTAAAATATTTTAAATTTAAATTAATCGAATTGTAAGGGTGAGTCCACAACCAACGCTGCTTAGTCGTAAATGTTCGAATGTGAAGCACAGACTGTGGCGGATTTTGTACACTAGTTACGAAGCTCCCTGGTCAAGGCTTCCTGGGTATGATTTCACGTCCTTGCGGAACGCCTGTTCCTGTCGCCTGCTTCCGTGAAGGATTAATGAGCTCCAGCCCTGAAGAAGACCACGACACTATAGTTAAACCGTCAATGTGGACAATCCGACAACCGAGAGCGTTCGCATGTATGAACGACATCACTTGGAAACTGCCCACACAGGCGAAACGCATGGGAATGTCAAGGGTACTTTCGTCTTCTGAAAATTTTGAAAGGGGCCCGTAGTCGTGCATACTAAAATTTTTATTTTCGAATGTAAGTTCAATCCCTCATTTTTATAATTCTTAACTTGACAATTTTGGAAATTATTACACCATTGGAGAAAAGGCCTCTCCAAGTTATTGGGCAACACGGTAAATGGTTCAAAACTTTATTTGCATTACTAAAGCTAGAATTTCTTTCAGAAATTTGAAATAGTATGTTTTATTTATTTCCTAATAAAATGCATGTATAAATAAAACAAATTAATGGAAAAGGTGCTCAGAAATAGAGTTTGCTGCCTCTCCTGTTGCATGGTTTGCACGTACCTACGTTACTTCAATTACCCAAGTACGTGGAGGCGAAAGACTGATCGTAACGGTGGACCGGCAAAAACAGGGAGATCACTGAAAATACACAAGGAATACCAAAAACTTTCAGGATCAAAGGAACCTTTCCCCATCAATATTTTTTTCTAAAACTAATTTATTTTATCGCTTTCTTGTGGTCTTGAAAATGTGTATTGATGTTGGAAATAAATTCTCCTTTGGATGTAAAGCGTTAAATATATAATTGTTTTGAAATAAAATTACAAACTTATATAGTGCCGAACTGGATAGCCGAGGTCCCTAAGGCTGAAGAGCCGTAGCTTCTTCGTTCCTGAAGGGTTGCGGGTTCGAATCCCGCCCGGGGCAAAGATGTTTGAGTGTGTCCGTATACCGTTACCCCCAATGTTACTGACAATGCTCACTATATGTCCCTAGTAGTGGAAAAACGACTTTAAATCAGTAAAATAAATAATAAAACAACACATATTGACTTTGAGCCGCCACTGGCTGCAATTCGCGACTCGCGTCAGACTCAAGTGTCTTCGCTTTGTTTCTGCATTCGGTTGCTCCAAAGCCACCAAGGGCATCGCTTCGAAACTGCGAGGTCAGCTGTGACACCCCTGCGGCACGCCCACCTCCGCGAGGGGCGGGCGGGCGGGTGGGCGCGCGCGCGCGGAGGGCGGAGGCGCCGGCGTGGGCGGGCAACCGAGTTTTATTGGAGGCGAGACACTTCCCGCGTAAGTGAATTGCATCGGAGGAAATTATCGCGGGGAATTAATGCATTTACTGCCGAGCACATACTCCGTATACGGCCGCGGTAAACGCGCTCGCAACTCGAGCGATGATAAGCAGGCGAGGGGACGAGTGATGAGAGAGAGAGGGGCAGGGAGGGAGAGAGAAAGGGCTGGGAAGTGCCGGGCCGGCGTCGTTACAGGGGAGGAGAACTGGAAAGCGCGAGGGTGGTGGTGACCGCCCTGAAAAGAACTTGCGCCATTCGGAGGGACAGAGGCTTCGTACAAATCTGCTTGGAAGGGCGTTAAGTGTGGAGTACGGAATTAATACGAGGGAAATTAAACATTTATACCATAATGATACATGGTGGTACAAGGGAGTTTTAATAGTCACAAAATCCATAGGCATGTGGCATGTCATGACGAGCACTTATCAAAATTTAATACGCATTAAATCGATATCTGAAAGAAGCCAACATAATTATCGACTTTATTATAGTTGTTAATAACACGAATTACGCCAAAACATTTATTGTCGTGTGGTGGATGTTGTTGGGTTCGTGGGATGTTGAGGAGTTGGCGTGAAATTAAATCGACATCTGAAAGAAACCAACATAAATATTGACTTTACTATGATTGTTTATAACGCCAAAACGTTTGTTTTGGGTTGTGAATGTTGTTGGGCTCGAGGATTGTTGACGAGTTGGCGTAAAATTAAACCGAAATCTGAAAGAAGCCAATATAAATATTGACTTTATTATGGTTGTTAATAACGCTCAAATATTTGCTTTGGTTTGTGTATGTTGTTGGGCTCGTGGGTTGCCGAGTTGGTGTGAAATTAAATAGATATCAGAAAGAAGCCAACATACATATTGACTTTATTATGGTTGTTAATAATGCCAAAACATTTGTTTTGGTTTGCGGATGTTCTTGGGCTCGTAGGTTGTTGTCGACTTCGCGTGATTGTGATGACGGACATTGGCGTTCTTTCCACAGTTGACTTGTTGGCGTCCTAAGAGGGAATCAAACGGGAAGAGATGAAAACACGGGGTCGGCGGTTATATTTCTGAAAAGATGTTGGCCCACTGAACCGAAAAGGCATCCGAACATATCTGCCTATAAGAACGTTAAGCCTGAAGACCGGAATTAATGTCATGAACGTCAAAGATTTACGGGATAATCGTTCGTCTTATAATGAATGGTACCTAATATCATTATGAAATGTGACACAATTATCATATGGCCACCACATCACGAGAAGCACTCATTAAAATTAAATACACGATAAGCCGGCACTAGAATGGGAGCATCACGTAATTGTTGACATTGTTTTTGGCATGATGCCATATTGACCTCGTTGATTTGTTGAGGTTAACAGAGATGTTGACCACTTGGTTCACCACGCGATATTGGTAATGTTTGCGGTGTTGGTGTAAATAAGGTCGTTGTGTTGTTAGTGTCTTTCAAGGATAAAACTAAAACACACACACACACAAACACACACACACACAGTTGGCAATGACCACTCTCAAAAGAATATGGGCTCTTCGGTAAGACAGGGTCTTCGAAGACAACTATCGGTAGAAGCGTTTAGTGTAAGCACGAAATTACCACGAGGACAATTAAAAGACTACAATGTTTTTATGAAAAAAAAAACACTTGGAATTGAAAAGGAACTTGGCGCAATTTCCTGTACGCGGTTTGATATGAAGTTAAAATATAAATCAACATCTCTAGATCTCACGACGCCGGAGGCTAGTTAGAAATTCTTAATCGACCGAGACATCGAAAGCGCTAAAAACAGTATCCGCGAAAGTGCAATAAGCAGCAAATTTATCACCCTTTCTAATCCCTACAGCGCGCAAAACCACCAGGAGAAGGTTCGGGTAACAGCACTCTGGTGACGGAAACGACAAAATTAACTCCTAAATTTCGCGTTCATCAACAGCTCGGCAACAGTCGCGTTTACAACGTTGCCATCTTCGCAGAAATCGTCATAAAACACGGCCACGTTCAGCGCGCGTTTCAAATTACTGTGCCCGCCCCCCCTCTCCACCCTCTCCCGCAGTGATGCGGCGCGGACGAAACCGCTAGATTCATTTCGCGTTGTGGCTGAATTTTGCCCTTCTCATCGACAGAGAGAGAACTAATGGAGAGTTCGGAGCCCTCTAATTACAGCCCTCAATGCCAAGCCACGCGAACATTTTTATCCGACACGCTCTTCCGTACCGAAATAGAACCTACGATGGCGGAATATTCTACTGCTCATCCGCTATGAGATTAATAGAGAGCTCCTACAAAGAACAGTCCTTCAACCAGTACCATGGCAATTTTATATCCAACTTTATATTATCGTTCATTTTGTCTACATGCAACTCTGATATAACAAAAAGTTTTGACATTTCTGTTCAAATTTGCTTCGTTTATAATTGGAGTTTAACTATTTTTACTCATTTGAAGATTCCTTTTGAATTTTCCAGTCCTGACATACAATTTTATCGTTATTATTACTTTTCAATAATTGTAACTTCACTAATTCATGTCTGAACATGACTTTTTATCTTAAACAGTTCATCTATATTTAATACATTTTACGGTTTAACAGAAATATTCTTTTGAGAATTCTTTAATTTTTTTTCGAAATGCTCTTTCGTACATGAATCCTACTATTAATGGATAATGAAGCCCCGTGCAGTTCTGCTCAATAAGAGCAAGTAAATTGTTTCACAAGACGCGCATTAATCGGAAAATATGAGACAACTATACGACAATCTTCATTGTACTACTGTATAATTACATTTGCCAAAAACATTTTTAGTTGTTAGAATACGGAATATATTTTGTAATAATTTGCCATGGCTCATTGTACGTTCTCAAATAATTACGTTACTATTTACATAATCGGATATTCGCAACATATGTTTGACTTCATATTTGTTAATAGCAATTCATAGCTCTTATAATATTTTCAGTGAATTTTAAGGTAGATACACTTGCCATGCATATGAGCAACGTATGTTAAATTTAGTAACATTCTAATGATTTTTCTGCTGTTTTCCATACCAAGTAATGAAAACCTTCATTTCGTTCAACCCCTTGCTTCCGGGCAGAGCGGACAACCTGAAAATAAACCTTGCCATCTGGAGAGCTTTTTACGCATGAGTAATCATAAATATTGATGCGAGATAAGCTTTGGAAGGGACGTCATGATGTCCTTACCGCATGCGGCGAGGAGGGGAAGGTTTCGTTTCATTTATGGAAGTGCAGTCGAGGAATAAAATAGATTGCAGTGTCACAGCTCAAGATGAAGAAATTGATTACCCGTATCTCTCTTGCAAATGGACTTCCAAATTGCCCTTCAATTAGCGAGCTTAGTTCTCTACGTGTTAACTGTCAAATTCATGTCTCAAAAATTAGATGAATGCAATGAAGATTGCATCTAATTTCCACAACAATTATTATTATTATTATTATTATTATTATTATTATTATTATTATTATTTTTCCACACATCACGACTAAAGATGTTATGAGTCGGCTGAATATAAAATCTACTCCAGGTTGCAACCAGCTACCCCAGGAGCAGATCCGGTGACTGTCAGTGCCTCTACAATACTTTGCGCAAAATGTGGGCTGCTCCAAATAAAGCAATTTCTTGCACTTCCCAGTCTTTTGAATTACCAGGGAGTTTAGACAAGTTCTTACTCAAATTTTGCGGAACAAATCCCAGAGCTCCGATAACTATCGGGACGACCTGTGCTTTTACGCCCCACATTCGGCTGATCTCGATTTCCAAACTCTTGTATTTAAGACGTTTCTCTGCCTCCTTGGTACCGACGTTCTGTTCGCAAGGTACAGCAACATCGATAAGTAAACACGATTTTCTCGCCAAATCCCGGATCACTATATCCGGTTTGTTTGCCGCTATCGTCCGATCAGTTTGAATTTGTTGGTCGTACAATATCGTGCACAATCCAACAGACGGTTTTGCTGAGTGTTCGTACCACTTGGGGCATGTGTTTGGAACTTCGAGGGCGGTACAGATCTGCCAGTGGAGGTAGCTACACACCCTGTCATGTCTTTTAAGGTATTCGGTCTTTGCTAGGATTGGACAAGCTGAGACAATATGATCAATGGTTTCTACTTGCTCCAGGCAAATTCGGCATTTGTCATCTTGGGAAATTTTGAGAACCGCTTTATCATAATGTCGTGTTCTCAAGGCCTGATCTTGGGCAGCTATTACAAGTGCTTCCGATTCTGGCTTCATCCTTCCCCTTTTAAGCCACATAAATGATTGATCTTTATTGATCTGAACCTTGTCCATTCGTTTCAAGTATTGTCCGTGGAGTGGTTTGTCTCTCCACGATTTCTTTAACATCTTTTGTGTCTCACACTTCATGTTTAGCAGCATCAGAAGTTCAGTGTCTGTGTTATTCGACGTGTCTTGCCTAGTTTTCTTCGCAATGTTTCTTGCTACACTAACAATGCCTCTGTTTCCCATTCTTCGGTCAGATTTCATGACCTGCCTCATTAGAGGGTCGTCTTGATGGCTGACTACATACTTCCCCAACCCGACAACTGCGTTGTGCCAGGAGGCCTCAATTTGTCTGAGGCCTCTTCCTCCTTCCTTACGTGACACATAAAGTCTATGTATATCAGCTCGAGGGTGGGAAACATGATGCATTGTTAGCAGTTTTCTGGTTTTTCGATCCATGGTGCGAATTTCTTGCTCAGTCCAGTCCACTAGTCCAAAACTGTATTCGGCTACAGGTACCGCCAAACTACCTATTGCAGATATTTTATTCCTGGAATTCAGAGCGGACTGCAGGACCAGTCTCACTCTCCTATAATACTCCCTACGAATTCTCTCTTTCATTCTGTCATTCGAGATGGTTTTACATTCTTCAATGCCCAGATATTTGTAAGTTTTACCTGTCTCAAGATCTTGAAGTGTGCGTATCAATTTCAATGTTCTCAGACGTTGTCAGTTTCCCTCTTTTTAAATTGATTTTTGCACACTTGTCAAGACCAAACTTCATGCAGATGTCATTGCAAAAGTCATTCACGACAGACAGCATTTGGGAGAGAATCGCTTCATTCTTAGCAAACACTTTCAGATCATCCATGTAAAACAAATGTGATACTGGCCTTTCATCACCATGGAGCTTAAAACCAAAGTGAGCTTGCGACAACTGTCTCGATAGTGGGATCAAACTAATGCAAAACAGCAGAGGGGATAGTGAATCTCCTTGAAAAATACCCCTGTTAATCTGAATACTTCTGGTTTCTACTGCTTCCTTTCCGCTGTGGATTAGTAACCTGGTACTCCACGACTTCATACTAGCCTTGCAAAATTAAATAAGTCTAGGATGAAATCGATAGATCTCCAGGGTCTTCAAAATCCAATCGTGTGGTACACTATCAAAGGCCTTTGGTAGTCAATCCAAGCCATGCTCAAATTACGTTTTCGTTTCTTTACTTCATTCAAGATGACTTTATTCAGTAGCAAGATTTCCTTACGGCCATAAGAGCCTTTACGACATCCTTTTTGTTCAGCTGGCATTAGATGATTCTTATCTAGATGTCTATATATTTTGTCAGCTATGGCTGAAGTTATAACTTTGTACAGTACTGGCAGACAAGTAATTGGCCTGTAGTTCTTCGCCAAAGAGCTGTCTCCCGCTTTGGGTAGCAAATATGTGATGCCGCGTGTGAGCCATTCCGGGATTTCCTTTGGGTTTTCAAAAATTTATTAACAGCCTTTGCTAGATGAGAATGTATTGCTGTTAATTTCTTAATCCAATAAATCTGAATCTTATCAATCCCGGGGGACTTCCAGTTTCCCATGTTCTTAATTGCTTGGAAGAGGTTCTCTTCCGAGAATTGGTGAACATCTTCCACTGTTTCTACAAGTTCATCGGCAGCATCAACTTCAGATTGAAGCCAAGATGCGTCTTTGTTGTAGGATCTGCTCTCCTCCCAGATTCCTGCCCAAAATGCTTCGACGTCATCTTTTGAAGGAGTAACAGCTTTGCCATTCGGTTTTTGAGTCAGATTGCGAAAGAATCTCTTCGCGTGTTTCAAACAACCGGTTCTGTACACGGAAATCTATTCTACGTTTGTACGTTCTTATTCGTTGAGCCCATGCTTGAATTTTGTCTTTTAGCTTCTCAACTACCATTAGCCTGCTGGTATCATTTTCAATTTGGTATTTTTGTTCAACATTGAATATTTTTCGTTGAACTTTAGAGGTGTGCGTTGATTTAGAAGATGCCTCAGCTAAGAGTGATATTTCACGCCGGGTGTCGGCTATCCGTTTCATAATTCTGTTCATCCGTGGGGGTACAGAGCTGTTTACTCTGTTTTGCTGTCGGCCGTCGGTGTTCTTGGCTGGCCCCAAAATTATCTGAGATACTAGATATCCAGTTGCATATATGATGTGATTGATTTCAGTAATATGTAGATCTCTGTTTGGGGTTTCCACCACCTCATTTAAGACAGAATTCACTGTTTCTATTACTCTTTTAGCTTTGGCAGTTTCGTATATCCTCCTCAACGGTTCGCGGTATTCAACGGAAGTTGACTAACTCTTTCTATCTCGCGCCGAAGGAGATTTCGCATCATGTCCTTATCGTGTAATTCATTGCCAGATGAGTTTTCCCCACTGACGTGTGTTTCACTGGAAAGCGATGAACCTTCCACGGGATCATCATTTTCAAGTTCTACATGTTCGTCATGTGGATTGTTCGAGCGAAGTACATACTCCGCATTTCTCTCAATGTCAGCAAGTTGTTCTGCTGTGAATTTTCCACTGCTGAGTATGTATCGTCGTTGACTGGCAAGCTTCTTTGAGTCTAGGGTAGGTCTCATATCTGGGTTCCGCTCTCTCCATACCTTGAAAACTTCTCTTTCTGAGCCCCCATTTTCGCTTTTGCATAGTAAAAGCACCACATCACCTCCTTTAATTCATCCCGGGTCCATCTCTGACGATAGCTTCGAGCTACTGCTGGCTCTGGGTCCCTGGGACTAACATCCGTGGGATGGCCAGACGTCGACAAGGTGACATTAGCTCGGTTTCTGAGCAGGTATGGGACACTGGTAGAACAAGGCACGTTAAGATTCATTACATTGCTTGTTCTATCAATTTTGCTCATTGGTTTGAATTGAAGATTCGCAGGACGCAAGTTCGAGTTCACAGATCACACTTAACCCTCGGGTTGTTTCCTGCCATCCGTTACTGCGACCCACAGTGGCCTCGGGGCATCCCCCGCAGGGCCCAGCAAGGGGTCCCTCCGATCGCCAGTCGGCATTACTAAACCCTACGGGATTTCACTGACTGCTGAAGGCAGCCTCCTTCGCTGGCTAATGCAAGGTTCGGGCCTCCACTCTAATCAGTGGCCTGGTGTGCCAACCCAGTTTCTCTCCTGTACCCTCTATGGGCCGACAACAGGAAGTCCAAAGGTTCATGACTCTTCCCTCTCTACTTACTTCCCACTCTCCTCAAAATGGAGTACTTCTTCGTCTGACCCCTCACCTTCAACCTATTCAGCAAGGGAGGCCCTACCGGTAGCTAGGCTACCACTGACATAGCTTTAAGGCTCATGGGGGTACTCAAGCTCCACCACCAACTGCAAGGTCGTGTACTCCCTAGGTGGAGTTGTTATTATTTATTATTATTATTATTATTTTATTATTATTATTATTATTATTATTATTACTTGACTTGTGAACTTCCCCCATGCAGGGGGGAGACCTTCATCAACTACTTACCATGTTGTGTCTAGTTTCGAGCAAGTCACGAGCAAGATCTTTATTTATTTTATCTCAAGATCTTCAACACTACATGTCAAACACATAAGACATAAGACACATAAGAGACAGTGTTTTTGTATCAAGTGATAAGTATCATGAATGATTGCTTTTTGTATTGCTGCCAGTATTTGCTTTTTATGTAGTTCCTGGAAATCTTTATAAGGTTTTTGTTATTATTCCGGTGCTAAAAATTGTCAAAGGATGGATATGTACCTATTTTACCGTTCATATCTTCTTTATTTCATCCACTAGTTCTCGGTAGTTTGTAACTTTGTTGTTACAAGCCTAGTGGAGGTTATGTACTAATAGTATAGTGATATTGATGATGATTTTATGTAGCACTGTAATGTCTAACCTGTTTGAAGTGATAGTCTCTTTTCTAATCTCCTTATCCCAATAGATCTTCGTGGATTCATTTTCCAAATCTGCGGAAGGTTGGCATTGATAATATGACAAGTTTCTTTAACGGCTAGCAACACGTGAACGATCTTTGCAAAGTAGTATGTGGTCGTAGGTAGCAGCAAGGATTACACTTCCCCCTGATATGTGCTATACTGTTTCTGTTTCCGCTGAACATTACCTGTGTTTGTCATCAAATGTACTTTATACTTTCTGTAATTTCCAATGCTAATGACTGTACGGACATCATAAATCCGATGGCTTTTCTATACAAGTTGTCTGAAGTCAACCAAAGATGCAAAGAAATAATATCAACATTTCCGTAGTCTCCGATACTCAAGCATACTATTTATCAAATACATATGATAAACAAACAATAAAAGCTATATTCTATTAGTATACGAAAATGTGTTAAAATTAGGAACTTTGTGTCATACGATGGAGAAGATAGCAATAATGAGCCAGAGATCTTATTTCTCTTTCAATATTGATGGTATGTTTAATTTCATATAACGGAATTAAGTTTCTTTGTTCTATAAACCAAATGCTGTAATTTTCCCTTTTCATTCTTAACAAATAATTCTAATCATACCATCATAAAAGTCATCATAATCATAGTCATCAAAGTCAATTCTAATCATACCCTCATAAAAAAGTAAATAGTTGAAACATTCAACGGATTTTGAGGTTATTGTTAGTCGCTTGTATCATTTCAACTTCATTTTCCAAGATTATATGTTACATAATTTAAGTTGGAAGAAACGTAATTATTTCTTCAAAAGTAGCACAAGAGAAAAGTAGGATAGTGCTCAAATATTAATTCAAATTGGTTCAAATTATTGGTTCAAATTGTAAAATCACTTTTAATTCATTTAATTTATGTATTTCAACGAAATCTATTGATGATCCAAATTACAATATTATAAGTAGAATTAGAAATTGTACTTGTAAAATTATGAATAAATAAATACCATTTAAGAAGGATGTGATGTGTTTCATTCGATTCGTTAACTCAAGATTTCGATGAAAATAGGAAATTTGAAATTTATTGAAATTTGAAATTTGAAGTTTAACTTACACGGCTTACAAATCGAATATCATGATCTTCAGCCTGTCTTATGCTTCACTGCTGCTTGAAAATGTTGCTTCTCTTTTGTTCCTTATTCAATACATAAATTCTTCATAATCTAAAAAAGTGTAATTTAGTAGTTGAAGCTTCTTTCATGTTGTAATAATATATTCCTGCATGTGTGATTGATATAGTGAGAAAAAGGTTGAACCTAAATATGAATTTATTAATATGTATTATGAAATCACTGTAGAAATACATGTGATACTTGCTGTACTGTGAATTTCAATTTTACAGTTCAATCTCGTGTAACTCTCAAATGTTATGACGAGTGGTTTGCTACTTGACAATAGTAATAATTAAATGTCACTTGTTAGTTATTAGTTCTTTTGATAACAAGTACCAAAGTGTTGGTATTTGTATCGCTATTTACCAGCAACAATACTGTAATACTGACTGCATCGGAATACATTTAAACGTAGCGGGATTGGCAAGTGTGTCAACACCTCTAGCCAGTCTGATCGTCGATGAAGGTCGCAAAACTCGGAATCAATCTCGAGCTTGTATTCGAAATAATGCTAATAGTTTCGAATCCAATCTCGACATTCAGTGATGAAATCATTGACCAGTAAACCACCATTGCCCGAAAGATGCCAAACCTGTCGACCCCGTGAATGACGTTTTGTGTGGCCGCTGAATTCTCGCAGATTCATTTGGCATTCTCCACTCTCGCTTCCAAGTCTGTAAGCGTTAGTGAGTAAGTACATCGTGTACCCGGGTACGTTAACTACTTTATCACTAGTTCCTTGAATGTAGTGCATATTGTAGACGGGAGATGTCGGTGTTCACCCCTGTGGAACGCGAAACCCGGCACTGACCTACATGTCGCCTGGCGGGATTTTCGTTGCTCAGCCGGAACTCGACGCTCCCGACTGGTCTCTCGGCATGTGTAGAAATGTAGTGCATGTGTGGGTACACATAAGTGGACAGAACGGAGCAAAAATGATAAAGAAAAGATCTCGCGTGTTTCGTTTACAACGGAACCGCTCTGACATTTGCCAGGTGTTGATCGAGGGAAAACCACCTATCAGAGCAACCGGCAGCTAGAATTCTCCTCGAAAAAGTAGTTGAACCGTCGGAGTTATAGAACTGGTGTCGGAAATCCAACACCGACGGGACTCGAACCCCGGAATTTCCCGTTCAACAACAGTGCAGTGGAAATGTTGGTTGTTACTGAGTCCTAACCTCAGCTCAACCTCTGACGAGGCGCTTGTCTTGTATCAATTAACCCTCCGGCGGACGCGTAGCGGCACTTAGTGCCACATTCTTACATTTTTTATTTCGTATAAATAATTGATGTCGCACTATTGAGCTCATAGTTATTCTTCATTCATTATATTTTCAACCGGATGACAACCGATTTTAGACACTGCCGATCAACCGTTATTCATTGGTAATTCAAACTCTGCAACGGTTGCGGCACTCCGTACCGCACGCGCTTTGTAATGTAAATATAATATTTGCGTATTTTATCCATAGTAATTCTTACTGCTGTTTTGTTATTGAGCTTTATGACACAGATTTTGGAGTACTAACTACTAATTCAAATTTAGATGTACTGATTCCGAAGAAAGCATGTTTGCCCCGTATTTATTCCCCTTCATGTAACACGTACCAAGACACGGAGGGAGCGAGTGATGCATCAGATTCTTATTAATATTGTTATTTCGTATGCTATTTAGTCAGTTATTTTGAATTAAAATGTATAAAAAACATAAAGAATATTTCCTTTACATTCAGTAACAAAAGTAATAACTATTGCTGCGAAAATCGAATTTGATAAATGCGGCACGGAGTGACACACGCGCCTGCTGGTGGGAAATGATGGACGCGCCCGCCGGAGGGTTAATTTGACGAAGAATATCCAAGTGACATTCAAGGATTCTTGCAACGTGCTGCAAACGTGACAGGGGACGGTGTGGATCGCTCTTCATAAATCCACCGTCCTGGACCAGGTTTGAACCCACGCGTCGGAGCTCATGATCATTCATGCTTACCACTGCGCTTCCGAGGCAGGTAAACCAACCAGTAATACAAGTTTATTCTACTCAGTCGCGGTAACACATGTTATTCATATTGGAAGTGCCTCCTGCCGTTGGCGATGATCGTTTGTAAGGCATCCGGAAATGACGTATGCTGAGCGGGAGTTGGGGTGGCTGGGTACTATTAGCAGGGAGAAACGGCTAGGGGGGGGGGGCACTGAGAATAATTCGTAGGCGGAAAGGCTTATTAGCAGAGCCTGATCATTCCAGCTCACCAGCAAGGGATAAGCTAGATGCTTTGGATGTGAATAAGTGAACTCTCATCGTGTGGTGTATTGTTCCTATTCAATGCGATATAAATGTTGAGCGTAATCTGTACTTTTAAAATATTCAATGTTCACTGAGCAAAGCAAAAAGTATATATTACTAATACACAATGCGTGCAGAAATTGAAAGAAAACTATACATCATCCGGCCATGTAAGAGGAGTCTATAAGGTCATTAAGTATGGACTTAATAAGAAGGTCTACTAAGGTCAGAATAATAATTCAAATAATCGTATTCAGCTTTTACATACACAAAACTACAATATTAAACAAGTTTGGTCTTCTGAAACAGAGTTTCTAGGCAGAAGAGTATATCCTGGAGGAAAGAGAATTAAACGTATTCACAACCAGAAAAAAATATTACTAGGGTCCCGTAATTATTAGGAAAAGCAGATTGGGGCTAATAACAAAAGTGAAAATCTCAAACTGATCATTTTTTTGATGAATGACAGTTCGGAACGGCTAATATCTCAGGAATTCGGAAGCGCTGATATAAACTTTAAGACATGCATTATTAAGTACATCTCTCATAAACACACACAAATATTACATACAACTCTCTCTCTCTCTCTCTCTCTCTCTCTCTCTCTCACACACACACACACAAACAAACAAACAAACAAACAAACACACACTCACACACAAATCTATATAACACTCATACGCACACAAACTAGTAGTTTATGCAATTAGTTTATAATGTTAATTTTTATTGCCTGAGTACATATTTTGAAAAACGAGCTCCTAACGTCGCTCGTTTTCAAATTTGTACGAATGCAATAAAGAAACATTATAAACGAGTTGCATTCGCAATTTTTTTGTATGACAGCATTATAAATTTATAACAGAATCAAACTTCATTTCGCGAAACTACTTTCCTGTGGTGTCTCGGTACTTGACATCCGTGCGAGAAAACGGTGGTCGACTGTTCCGTTTACCTCTACCTCTCCCCGATTCTCTCGCTTCGATTGGTTGAATGTGAGATGACGCAATCATTCGTGCAGTAAAATCTTATACGTCATCATTTGTGCCGTAAAACGCCCGATTATGAACGATTTCTTGCTGCAGAAAAGGTCGTAATGCTGGAATACACAAAAATAATTTTACACTTAATTTTGGATCAATCAACAGTCTTATAATGCCAACCCCAATTTAGGTACACACAAATGCAACTCTCACACAATACAACTGGATGCAACGATGCGCATGTTGAGACGCAGGCGGCGACTGGCCAGCCGGGGGCGGGGACTGGCGGCCGGGGGCCGGGACTGGCGACCGGGGGCGGGAGCTGGCACCGGGACGGGAGCTGGCGGCCGGGGGCGGGAACTGGAGGTCGGGGGCGGGGGCTAGGGCCCGGGAGCGGCGGCTGGCGGCCGGAGGCGGCGGCTGGCGGCCGGGGGCGGGGACTGGCGGCCGGGGGCGGGGACTGGCGGCCGGGGGCGGTGGCTGGCGGTCGGGGGCGGTGGCTGGCGGTCGGGGGCGGCGCCGGGGGTGGCACTGGGGGTGGGGCCCCGATCGGAAGCGGGGCCGGCTCCAACGGAAGGCCTCGGGACCGCTTGTCGTCAACCGAGCGGCGGAGGCCGATCGGAGCCGGCGGCGATCTCCATTTCAGGTTAAGGAGATTATTTGCGGAAATCCCTAATCCTTTTATATGCAATGCGCTTATATCGACGTATTTGTTAGCGTCCTTCCTCCCCCTCCCCCTTCCCCCAGGTCGCGCGCCGCTCGCTGGGTGGGTGGGAGGCGTGATTTGTTACTTTGCATTATGCACAGGAACGCGCGTGGCTGGGGAAGTGGGCGAGGGGTGAGGGATTCGAGTTTGTGAGCGAGTAGACGAGTCTGCTACTGGACGGCCGAGTCAGTCAGAAGAGAGAGGCAGAGAAACAGAGCGGCAGAGAAAGAGAAAGACGCAGAGTGAGCCAGAGAGAGAGAACGAAAGAAAGAAGGTAAAAGGGCGAGTGGGCGAGTTGGCAATGTGAGCGAGGTGAGCGATCGAGCGATTGAGCGATTTGGCGAGCGGTCGAGCAGACGAGTGGATAAGTAGAGAAGTGAGCGATGTAGAAGAGTGGGCGAGTAGACGAGTCAGGCGTAGACAAGAGGCGAGTAGACGAACTGACAAATGGGAGAGGGGGCGAGTGGTGATTGGGCGAGTAATACGAGTCCGGCGATTGCGAGAGTGTGAATGGATGAATGGTCGGACGTGCTTGACGACGAGAGAACGAGACAGAGAGAGAGGGCCGGCAAAAGTAGGCTTGTACTAATAGACGAGAGAGTGGGCAGGCGGACGAGGCATGTGATGGCGATCGAGGGAGTGGGGGGGGCAGACAAGCGAGTGTGTGGGCCGTCAAACGAACGGGCGAGCGAACAAGTGAGTGGGAGGGCGGTCAAGCGAGTAGGAACGAGGGAGTAGACAAGCGGGCAAGCGAGTGGGCAGGCGGGCGAAGGAGTGGGCGAGCGGAGAAGGGCGTGTGCGGGTGGACAAGCGAGTGGGCGGGCGGACGAAGACGTGGGCAGGCGGGCGAGGGAGTGGGCCAGGCGATCGAGGGAGTGGGCAGGCGGACAAGGAGCGGACGAGCGGAGAAGGGCGTGAGCGGGTGGACAAGCGAATGGGCGGGCGGACAGGAAGTGAGTTGGCGTACAAGCGAGTGGGCTGGCGTACAAGCGAGTGGGCGTGCGTGTGATCTCGGCGGGCCGTGCGCCGGAACGCGACGCTGGTTCCGCCGCGGCGTGGCGCCAGGAAGCGCAGCCAGCGGGAGTCGCGGGGAGGGGGGCGGGCGATGGGGGAAGCGATTGGTCTCATCGACGCTCATTACCGCCGCAATCATCAGATTACGCGGCGCTGCCGGGCGGTCACCCGGAGGTTGACTGAAGCGGCGGGGGCGGGGCGCGGAGGAAGGGGAGGGGGAGGGGCTCATTTCGGGGCAGTTTAGCTCTGCACAAAAGTGCGGAATGAAGCGCCGCCCGCATTAATCATTCCGCGGCCGAAATATTGTGACTCGATTGGCGCGTAAGACAGAAATAGAAATGTAGAAAAATGGTACACATTGTTTGTCTTTTATTCAAAAGAAAGAGATATTTTACCCCTCGTTTCCTCTTGTTATGAAAATCCAAATTGTTTGATATTACTAGATATTAATAGATACTAATTATTCCTTTTACTGAATAAAAATAAAATTCATGCATACAATATTATGCTTGGAACTAAACATCGTATTTGATAAGTACTACTAGTCATTTCTTATTGATATTTCAGAAATAACAGCAAAAATGATTTTGTATTGCAATTACTTTCAGTCAAGATTAGACGACTGAAATGTTAAGGCCCATGAATTTCCTAGAGATGGAATGGAAGACGTGTGCCAACAAACTAAGCCGTTTTCAACGCTCTGCCAGCACTGTAAAGAAGCACAGAAAATTTACCAATGTAGTGGGACCGGTGCGACGAAGACATGCAGGATTTTTTCTCTAAAATGTTTGTCAAATGAACAATGCTCTAATAACAATAGACATTGGTACGTTTTCTTTTTTAAATGCAATTTGGCACTAAGGGGCCGTCCATAAATACGTAACGCAAATTTCGAGTATTTTCAATACCCTCTTCCCCTCCCTTGTAACGCACTTCCCTATCTCTATGTAACGCAGTGTAACGCTGCCTCAGACCCCCTTCCTCCCCCTTTAGCGTTGGTAATTTATGTATGACCCCTAAAAAGTTTGTACGAATTAATAAATCAATAAATGTCTCTTTATTAAATATCATTACGCATGATTTGTAGCGTTCTCGTGAAGTTTGCTCACTCAACTCTCCCACATTCCTTCCCTTCTCAGATATTGTCATCGGCTAGCGGACTGTTCCGCGTTCGCGAAAGAGATCTAAAAATTATTCGTGTCTGGTGGTCTTCGCTTGCAGAAGGTTGACTAACATCCTGTTCCATTATATTCCATGATTCATGGAGCTATTCGTCCCTGCTCTGGCATCCTACGGTTTGTCACTGCCTACGTTTTTCTATTGTGGAGCATATCACTTGCAATTAAAGCAAGGAAATTGTGTTGCAATTATAACTCACGTAAGTAATAATACACACAAATGAATAAACACTCCACATACACTACAACTAAATACCGCAAGTTGAATTATTAATTCACGAAATGTACAATCAAAGACAAAGACAAATCAAATACAATCACACAGACAGTGAAACCGTGTAAATGTTATTATACCATCAATAGTGAATAAAGAGTTTCTACGAACCGTGCGTGGACGATACAGCTTCTAAGACAGACTTGTTATTAAATATATTATTATTGTTAATATTAGATATATTCATTTGTATTAATGACCAAAATAGATTACATAAACATTCATTAAGCATAATCTTTTCCTTGTAGAGCATACACGCTACAACAGACTCTACCGCCCCTCCCTACTCACCCGCGCGGACAAAACCCTCGCGCCGAGCGACAGGGGGAGTCGCTGAAGAGCCACCCGTCACGTGACGAACGCGCTCCCGCACACACTCGCCCACCTCCGCTCGCGAAGCGTATGTTTGCGCCTCATTAATAACTCGACGGCGGCGGCGGCGGCAGATAAGGGAAGATAAGTGTCAGGCGTCGCGCGGGGAAACAATTACGGTATCTCCGGGATCATTCGCGACAGGTTGACAGACGCCGGCCGCGCGGCGCGCGCGCGGAGTCCCGTTTCACAAATGGGCCGCCGCCGCCGCTGGCGCCGCCATTACGCCACAGTGGTCCAGAATGGACCGAAAAATGATGGGACGAGCAAAGTCGATTTTTTATATCCCAATATTACAATTAAAAATCTGTCATGGAGGTCTTGAAGTTTAAGGAGCTATTTTTGAGAAAAACATTAGTAATTTATATACAAGACGATAAAGTAAAGCTTTATCTACGAGAGGAAGATATTACCTGAGAAGTGATGATAGGAGGGAGCCAGATATTTTTCTTTGAGTAGATCACATAGTATTCGTAATAGTCATGAATTTTAATCGATTTGTTTCAATTTTTAGATAAAAATACAAAATAAATAATAGTGCATTATGAACGATAATGTAATCATTGGGTAAATAATATACGAATGTGATATTACACAAGCGAGGAACGCGCGAGTATCGTAAACTTCACACGAATGTATTAATACCCATTACATCGAGTTTTCATACGGTAACTTTTTCTATACGACTTTTATAAGTTAAACTTTTACATTGAATCGTTCGTGTCAGTTAACATGAAGACTTCAGCCAAGGCCACCTAGCGACAGCTCCCTAATTTACCCTCACATGCTGCGCAGTGCGTGGCCAGACGCCTGCGGGGAGTACTGCGCTACTCAAAATAGGAACAAAGTGAAATTATGATCCAATCTATTTTAAATAATATTGAACGAAAAATACTAATAATAAAAGAACTGAATTAAAACTGAAGAGCATAATGTAATATCAATGCAATTTTAATGTACACAATCGAACGAAACATTTACTAGAACGCTTCTCAGTGATTAATTGTCAATTTTGATACGTAAACTTCTGTGTGATAGGTCAAGAACCTGTATCATAATAAAAAGCTGTATCGTAATAAATATCATTTTGCAACTGGTTGCAGCCATCAAATGACAGCATTATACAATGGGAGTAAAAAACATAAAAAATATTATGTAGCTGGATCGAATTCAATCCCTGCGTGGAGGAGAATTCTAGGTCAATGTGGTCTTCGATCAATAACAGGGAAATATATGAGAAGCCAAACAAAAAAACGACTATGGACAGCGCGCGATATTTCCTTCTTCACCTCATCTCCCATTCTGGTCTTAAACGTCGCACACACACGTACTGTTGTTTTCACTACAGTATCGCGCATCTCCGGACACCACCAGAAGGTTAGAGCTTGGCAACGTTTCATATACAATTAACTAATATTATTCGTCACATGTTTATTATTATAGCAACATTGGTGGTGAGAGAGAGAGAGAGAGAGAGAGAGAGAGAGATAATTTATTGTGCAAGTCGATGATTTGTGAAAAAATATGAAATGCTAAATGCAGAACAGTAAAACAGATCTTGAAAGTCATGGAATATTCAAGTGCATAGTAATAAACACTTGAAAGAATCTGCGTGATGTTGTTTGAAAGCATTCTCAGGTAAAAATTGAACTGTGGAACGGTGCAGCTTGTCCCGACTGAGGAGGTCCCGCGGGAGGGATGTATCCGGAAGGGAAATCCTCCACGAGTCGAAGTGTAGGACGGCGCGGGATCTGACCATTTAGCGCGGGAGGAAACCGGTTCCTCCAGGTAAGAAGCATTAAATACACTAACGAGACTAATCGCCATAGCATTTGACGGGCCCGGAAACATCAATTAAATAATCAATCAATCAATCAATCAAACCGTAAATATAGAACTTGATTTGGCTGCGTCGGTGCCCTACTGAGGAAGATATTTGGAAGTGAAAAACCCACAACGAGACACGCACGTTGTCATCAGAACCACTTTTCACGGGGGAGGTACACCGCCACCTCTCGGTTTACAACACACAGCACTTTTACAGGTTCGGTGGTTTGTCGGTTAACGTATCGGGCTGTTGTGCCAAGTTTGCGGGTTCAAACCCGTCGAAGGTCGTGGATTTTTAAGGGGAAAAAATCCTCCGAGAGGAAGTAAAGCCGGCTGTCCCATGTAGTATATTTACTGCATGTAACTGATCCTCAAGCCTAAAAGAAACCTCCGAGCTAAATTCAAATCGCCTGTTTCATTTCCCGAGATTATACCTTCTTCTTCGCTATATGGTGAAAGGAGCGTGGCGAAATTTGTATGATAAGACGGAAGAGCGTGCCTGATGGCCCGAGTCTCGCCACGTAAAGTAAGGCATTAACTAAAAAATAAGGCAATACAGTTACAGGAGTAATGACCACACCACATTAACACACCCCGCAATACCCAATACTCACTCGCCCATTTGACGCGCTTTGCAACGTCTTTGGGACCTCTGTGCGCCACGGTGGCGCCGACATCGCGCGCCGCGTCACGGGAAAAATACGCCAATGGATCACCCGCGTAATGGCGCCTTTCGGACGGGAGAACGCGCGGATGACCCACACGCAGCGCGAGGCGGCAGCGCGAGATGACGAATGCGATTAGGAGGAGCGTTACGTCGCCTGCACAAAACGGCCGCTGGCACGGTCGATAAATTATCACGCACGGATGGTGTGGTTCATCATTGAGTCACCGTCTGCTTTTCTCTGTTTTCTCTGTTTTTTGGACTTTCTTGAATTATTTCTTAGGAACTTCACATAAACTGTAAATCTACGAAGTTGTAAAATACAGCACAATAAAAGGCAAACTATGTTTGAAGCTTAAGATTTACCAACGTAAATGTTGTTATAAAATGTTTCGTGTGAATAATTGAATCATTTTATAACATGTTCGAAAAAAAATTAGTTTAAAGTATTAGATGTAGGATTCGTATCGTAACTTTTCATATCAACTGGTGCTACCGTTAACACAAAGATGATAAACGTCTCTTATAAAAATACGTTAATAACTCAACAATGTTACATCCATGCCAGAGAATACTATCTATTTCCACTGTTCCCCTGCTCACTAGAAATGATGGAATCGCCAAAATATTTAATGATATTAAAGAAAATGAGAATGATGGTGTTCACAATCTGACAACAAAAAATAATATATTGAATACTGACGTATTTCATATGAAACATAATGCAAATAAAATGGAAAAAGTTCTAATTTTTTTCTGTTTTTAGCCAAATGTCAAGGTGGTTCAATGTACGAAAGCAAGTACTTATAAAATTCAACGAACGAACAAGCGTCTATCTCTTTTCATCTCCACAGCACTTCTTCCGAAAATATGCGCTTTCTTCAGCTTCATTTAAATGCAAATAATTTGAATATGTCAACCAATAAATCTAAAGAGAAATGAATGAAGAGCTTTTAAGCAGTCTTATCGACACAAACAACAACTCAGCATCTATTTTCTCCTACTTATTGCATTGTAATAAAGGTTGTTGATCAGGAATAATAAACCGCGATACATTCTGCATGTTGTAGCCGCGAAGACTAAATTCACATTAATTCCTTCAGCGCAATAAATGAATTAAAATATAATTCTAAAAGCAATGTAGAGAACATCGTCGTAATAAGCAACCGTACTTCATCCGCCTTCCCTTTGTTCACGGCGCTAATCGGAAATATGGGCGAGACGCCCAACAGCGACTGGAATCCGCGTGGTCCCACCGCCTCTTCCGGCACCCTCAGCCCTTTCAACGCCGTCCGCCGCGCCGCGCCACCTCCGCCTCCGCCTACCCGCGCGCGGACGCAGCACTGAGGCTCGTCTCAAAGCTCATTACCCCCTCCCGCCGCCCGTGGCCACAAGCCACCACTTGCTCCGCGCCTTCGATTTATAATTCATCGGACGATAAGGCCGACCTTTGGCGGCGAGCGGCGGCGCGGGTGGAGGCGGTGGCGACTGAGGAGAAGGCATTGGACTGTACGGAAGAACCAGGTGAAGTAGTGTTAGAGGAATGGGAAGACTGGAGGAGGAGGGGCTGGATGAAAGGAAGGAGGATTCAGACAAGTAGGAGGTGAGCTGTCGTGGGGTGGGGTTGGTGAGAACGGCCACGGTGGCGACGGAGAAGGACTACATGGATGAAGAAGCTAAGCAGAGTAGAGGAGGCGGAGGAATGAGAAGGCTGGAGGAGAAGGAGGAGGGTTCAGATAGCAGGGGGCGATCTGTGGGGGAATGGAGATGGTGGTAGAGGCTTCGGTGTGAGCCGCAACAGAGAAAACAGGGGTTCGAGAAAGAGGAGGAGGAGGAAGAGAAGGCAGAGCATATAAGCAGCAGTGGTAGGAGGATGAAGGGTGACGGAGGTAGTTAGAGGGTGGTGAAGGCGGAGTCTGAGGATGACAGGGGCAGTGCGGGCCGGCGGTTACTGCGGGTTACGCAGGGAGGTTGGGACGGCTGGGCCGAACGCCCAGCGCTGGAAGCGTAGACGGCGAGTACGGCGGGGTTCGGATGATGGGAGGAAAAGGGAGTGAATGCGGCGAGGATGGCGGGGTTCGTCGGGGGGGGAACGAACGAGGATGAGGAGGGGGCTCCGGAAGCGGAAGACAGCGAGGGCAATGGAAGCGGTGGACGGTGGTGGACGGAGAGGAACAGAGAGGGACGATGGGGAATGGATGAAAACGGCGGGGAACGGATGGTAATGGCGGAAGATAGCAGGGGCGATGAACGGCGGGGACGGGAGGGCATCGGAGGAGAACGGCGGGAACATAGGGGGCAAGGCCAGGAGGGGGAGGGGCAATGGAGACGGGAACGGCGACGCCGGTGGGGGATGTTGTGGAGAGCCGGGAAGGAAGGCGGGGTGGGACGGGGACGGGCGAGGGGTTCGGTGTGGTATCTGTGGAGACGGGGTGCGCGGGGTCGAGATGGCGGCGGGAGTGGGAGGAGGTGGTTTGTGGAGGCGGGGCCGGCGCTGAGGCTCTTCCGTGCGCGAGAATTGTTTTACAGCGGCCGCGCGGGACTTGCCGCCGCCGCCCCGCCCCCTCCCTGCCGCCGCCACCGCCGCCGCACGAGATTTTGGTTTGCAAATAAATTCCTCGGCGCCGCCGCGCAGCCCCGCCCTCGTGCCCACCGGCGATATTACTTAGGGTCAAATTCCGTTTTAATTACACGACACGCTGCTTCTCGTGTTGCTACTCCGCGTCTACCATTTCTTTGCCGTATATCTATCTCTCCCTCCCTTTTTTCCTTTCAGTCTCCCCCTGGGCGCTTTTCGCATCTTCCCCCACCTCTGTCTCTCATATCTATCACTCACCCCCCTTCATTCTTATTCTCGATTGTTTTCCTCTCTTTCGCTTTGTGTCTCTGCCTGTTTATTGTTCTTTGCGCGCTTTGGTTGCTCTCTTCTGTTTCTCTATAATCTGCCTCGCTCGTTTTTGCTCTCCTCCACCCCATTTCCTCAGTTTCCGACACCAAATATGTGCCCATCCCACCCACTCTCTTCCTTTCCCTTTATCCCACTTTCACTCCTTCCTGTGCCTTTTCCCTCTACTTTTTCTATTGACCCCCTGTAGTCGATAGTTCCTTAACCACCTTCTCTCGAATTTCATTTTCCCATTGTCTATATTTATTTTATTCTTGCTTTTCCTTTGTAGATTTGAAGATATAAATAGAACGGGGTAAGAGTTCACAAAACCGTAGGTAGGTAATAAACAATATTACTACAACTAATTACATAATCTCTGATGGTATTTCCCCACAAGTCGATTTAGACATCACATGAATGCTGTGTGATATACAAAATTTCGTTATCCAATCTGCTATACTCTTCATTTCATCGGACGTAATAATGAACCGTGATAACTTTTCCTGACAGCTTTATTTTTACTGGGTACAATGAGCCATTCAATTCACTCCAAACACGTAAGTAATTAGGATCTAAAGGCGATTTGATAAGATTCAAATTCTTAATCATATTTATTTATTTATTTACAAATTACTTGTTGATTGCGTATATTCTCGAGAGAGCGGCCGACGCACGTCGGCTGGGTAAAGGGCTGCTGGGGAAGTGTGCGAGTGCAGGAGTCTCAAAGGAGGGGAGAAAGACGAGAGAGGAAGCGAGCCACGAAACAGAAGCAATGAGGCAAGAGGTAGCAGACGCCACGCAAGCGGATTTGTAGCTTCCCTCCACACAACATCAAACACCGCGAGTACGTTGACTCAGGTGTTTTCGTCCCAGAATGTTCTTGTGCAACGTGCTCGGGATATTATAATACACTGCGTGAATACGACTCTCAAGATATAATGTATTCTGGGTTCATTCTCGCACTTTTAAGAAGAAATCTAGATATTGCATGCAATGTTACTATTGACATCACTATTTCTAAAGAAACCATATAATTGAAAATAATTCTGCCCGTGCATTTCACATGCATTGCATGACAATACAAAAAGATTCGATTAAATTCGGATAAAAATCCAACTAACATGTTTATTACTAATTCCGCACTACCTTTTAAACATCCAACTGGAAACGAAGTAAAGTGCTATTTTCGGCGGCGGATAAGGTAGATCGGTTGTTTACACATTCCTCCCCTCTTTTGAATAGATTATTAAGTAAATAAGACACCTGAAAATTTACATTATTAAATTAATAAAAGAGTGTAATTTACATTAAATAGGATATATATATATATATATATATATATATATTATATATATATAATTTATATATATATATATATTGGTTCAAAAAATCGACAATAAATACAAACAAAAATTGCAAAGAGCAGAACGGCATTTCATACGTCATTCCATATATAATAATATAATAATATTTTATTATATATTATTATTTTTATATTGTTATTATTGTTATTATTGTATTATTGTTATTATTATGTTATTATATTGTTATTATTATTTATTTCTACATCACGACTAAAGATGTTATGAAATAAAATCTACTCCAGGTTGCAACCAGCTGCCTGAGGAGCAGATGTAGTGACTGTCGGTGCCTCTACAATACTTTGCGCAAAATGTGGGCTGTTCCAAATAAAGAGATTTCTTGTACTTCCCAGTCTTGAATTACCTGAGTTTAGACAAGTTCTTACACAAATTTTCCGGAACAAATCCCAGAGCTCCGATGAGTATCGGTAAGACCTGTGCTTTTACGCCCCACATTCGGTTGATCGATTTCCAACTCTTGTATTTAAGACGTTTCTCTGCCTCCTTGGTGACGACGTTTTGATCGCAAGGTACAGCAACATAGACAAGTAGATACGATTTTTTCTCAAAATCCAGGATATTATATCCGGTTTGTTTTCGCTATCGTGCGATCAGTTTGAATTTGTTGTCATGCATATTGTACACAATCCACAGACATCACCTGTTTCGGTGGTGTTCTTACCACTTGGGGCATGTGTTTAGATATTATTATTATGACTTTTGCACTTCTGAAACATTCACCTGCACTAGTGTTGCTGTGGCTAGGCTTCGCACGGCTCCGCATGAGCAAGTATCCGAGCGAGATCTGGTTTTTCTCTCAGGTCCTTCTATACTACATTCAGTATATCAGTAATTGTTTTTCCTCACAATGACATGTGTCCAGAATGATAGCTCTGAATTGCTTCCAGTACATGCCTTATATCCAGTTCCTGTAGCTGTTTAATGAGGGATTTGTTACTATCCCGGTGGCAGATGTATATTTGACATATGACTTTTCAACCTTCCAATACTTCTTGATCTCTCCGCAAGTCTCGTATTTTGATATTTATTGGAATACTGAGGGAGATTATGTGCTAATGGAACTGAGTCGATGATGGTGACTCCTTTTGATTTTATGTAGCATGTAATATTGGCCGTTTGCAATTGATGGTCTGTCTGTTCTAAGCTCCCTACAGTACATTTTCGGGATTCATTTTCCAAGATGGAGGAGTTGGTATTGATTAGTACGGCACGCTTTCTACGTTAAGATTCTTAACGGCCAGGGCAATGTGAACAATCTTGCAAGTTATGTCGTCGTAGGTATCAGCAAGAATTTTAAATGCCCCTGTTAGTGCTCTATTGTTTCGGTTTTGTGCACATCGCATTTTCGTCCAATGTTTCTTTCAAAATAATCGGTAATTGCGTGTGCTAATGACTCTATCCTGTATGGCCATCATGAATCCAGTGGTTTCTCCATATATCCCTGAAGTTACCAGATATAGAATACTGTCAACATTTGTATCCTCGAGTTGATGAGGATAAGAACCGTGCGATTTTTTCCCAGTAGTTTTTCTTCCATAGACTGAGAGTAGTTTCAGTTCTTGGTTTTTGAGCTTCAGTGGTGTTAGATTTGCATCTGCGGTGCACAATATTCGTACATGTGATTATCCTGCTTGGAATAGAAGTGTTCTCTAGGTCTTGAATCTGTTTCAATGTAATTGGACGATGCTCATATTATTCCCTTATGCTTATTATTATTATATATATTATTATTATTATTATTATTATTACTACTACTACTACTACTATTACTACTTTTTATCCACTCCTCTTAGTTTTAGAACCAGAAACAATTCTTTTAAAACTAAATACAACAACAATTTTCATCTTTAGAACAGTCATTCAAGATGAAACGGTGTACAAGATTGATCCATTTATTATAGATTTCATTTCGAAGGAGTATGCGACGTTCACACCCGCAAATAAAGTAATAATACATTTTATAACGTATTTTATAAACTATATAATAAATTGGGGATACTTTTGTGTTCGTATTTAATCAACTTCTTAACCATTCTCGAAGAGAAATCAAGAACAAAACACATTGCGTTATCTCAACAGCATATATGTGTATAGTTTCCTCGCATGCTTTATTTCGTTTAAGCCCAATTTCAGAACAACAACGTTTCTTAAAAGTAAGTCTAGAGGATTGCTCATTTCATCTAATTAAATTTTAGTAATTGTGATAGGAGTCGCTAAGTTTGAAAATACCCGAGATATCTCAATTTGTAAGAGCTATGAGTTTGAATTCCATCTTGGCCATTGGTGTTTGAACTAACTTCATTCATTCTAAAAATGTATCATTCTAGATAACATACTACCCCTCTTCTGCTCCAAAAGTATCCGACACACCAATATAAACTTTTCTAGAAGCAGACTATACTCTCAAATCTTCAAACGCATGGCGATTTTGAATGGAAAACATACCTGAGCATGACACCATCACTGTACAACAGACTCGCAACTGCTATCACAACCGACAAAAATTACAACAATAACAATATTTTATAACAACATAAATACTCTAAGAAAGACGTGTAATTTTGTGCAAGTCAGCCTCCTTGGTCTCATTACTTTCGGCAGCCCAACAGTTTCATTTAAAACTGCCGCGCCCCTCCGCAAATTGCTTAGCAAAGCCATTTCCGTAAAACACGTGGCCCTCCGTCTCCGTAGCCGCGTCTGCATTTGGCCCGCAGTCACTTCGGAATTTTCATTAACCGCTCCCCGCCCGCATCGCGCCTCGCCTTGAGTGGTGAAGCTTGTTACTGGGAGGCTCCCATATCGCTCGCGCCTTTACGACAAGCCATTAGGAGACGCTGTAACCCGCCGCGCGGGGCCGCCTCCCCACCGCTTCTTCCGGAGCCCTCCGTCCCCGCCGCGACACCCCCTCTTCCTCCCAATCCTCTCTACTCCTCCCCCTCCTCCCCTACACTCCCCTTCTCCTCTCACTCCTCCTCCTTCTCCTCCACATCCTCCTCCTCCTACACCTCCTCCTAGTCCTCCCCCTACACCTCTCCTCCCCTACTCCCTCCTTATCCTCCTCCCTCCGTCCTCTCCTTTCCCACTCTTCCTCCCTCCTCCTTCTCTCCTCTTTCTTCTCTTCTCCTCCACCTCCTCCTTCTCCACCACCCTCCTCCTCCTACACCTCCTCCTAGTCCCCCCCTACAACCTCTCCTCCCTCGTCTACTTCCTCTCACTCCTCCCTCCCCTCCGCCTTCTCCTCCACCTTCCTCCTCCTTCTCTCTCCTCCCTCTACACCTCCTCCTACACCCCCACCTTCCCCTCTTCCTCTCCTCCTCCTCTCCTCCTCTCCTTCCCACTCATCCTCCTCTCTCATCCTCCTCCTCCCTTCTCCTCCACCTCCTCCTCTTCTCCACCACCCCCTCCTACTCTCCCCGCTTGGCCTGCGACCCTGCAACGCCCCTTACAGCCCCCACGCCGCCTTTCCATAACACCGCCAAGCTACACCACTTTGACTCCACTGCCCATATCCCCCCACATTTCGCGCGCATTTCCTGCCCATCTGCCGCCCGCTTTCCCTCCACGCCTTGTCTCCTCTCAAAACCTACGATGTTGCAACGCTCAGTACCGCCCCACGACGTCTCGCTTTCGCATCCCGCTCCCACACGGTGCTTCGAATCCTCCTGCCATCTCCCCTACTTTCTCCCCTACCATCTCCCCGCCCATCTCTCTACTCATTTCAACCCCTGCATCAGGTCGTTTCGTTCACGCCGCATCTCCATTCGTCATTTTGACTCTCCTACGTTTTCCCCGCCACGCCTCGACTCCCCGCCAAGCCAATTCTTCAAAACTCGGTCCCGCCAGTTGCACCCTGTTTCGGCATCTTTCCGATACGGGTGGCCTGGGTTGGAAAAGGGCGGGTATCGAATGGCGGAGTCACAAACGCAGATTTGAATCATGTTTAATGTGATGGGCCGAGATGGACAGGAAAAGGAGGGCACACAGAGTGAAAATGGAGGGGCTAGGCAGACTGTGGGAGAGATAAATGCGGGCGGAGGGAGGGAGAAAGCGAGGGAGTAGCAGGCGGAAGGCACAAATGACGGGAGGAGCTAAGAGGACGAGAAGAATGGAAGCTGTATGATGGCCAGTGGATGGGAATGTCGAGGTCATGACTAGTGGCAAGAGAGAGAAAGACATAGAGAGGGGGTGGAGTAAAAGAAGAGAGGTAAAGAGAGAGGGAAGGAGAGAGATGGAAAGAAGAGAAAAAGGACGGAGAGAGAGAAAGAGAGAGTGCAAAAGGAGAGAGAGGGAAAGAGAGATAGAGAGGTAAAGAGAGATAGAGAGGGGAGAGAGAAAAAAGGGAGAGAGGAAAAGGGAGAGAGGAAAAGGGAGAGAGGAAAAGGGAGAGAGGAAAAGGGAGAGAGGAAAAGGGAGAGAGGAAAAGGGGAAAAGGGAGAGAGGGAAGGGAGAAATAAGGAGAGAGAGGGAAGGAGAGACAGAGAGGGAACGAGAGACAGAGAGGGAACGAGAGAGAGAGGGAAAGAGAGATATACGGAGAGAGAGGGAAAGAGGAGAAAGGCGACGAGGGATGAGAGAAAATACGAAGTAATGCCACTGCCCTGGGTGGAGATAACCAAAGAAAGGAGAAACGTAGATGCAAGTAGCAGGGCGAAAGCAGGGCGCGAATAGAACGTAACTAGGCGAAGAGAGCCGCTAGGAGAGAAGCAAAGGCGAAAACTACAGGGAAAGCTTGAGGGGGGCTGGAACTCAGAGGCTGCTGAAGCCTACATTGCAACGCTGGCAAAGGAGGCTGGAAGCAGGGTGAGGAAAAGGTGGCATCACAATACTAGCAGAAGGAACATAGGGGCACATAGCGTGGAGAGAAGGGGAAGTTACGGGTAATTGAGATAGTGTCTCAGAAATATGTCTACGGATATATTTGCAATGCTTTCAGTCAATATTGTTATTCATGTCCTATTAATACACGTAACAGAGAAAAAAATCAACAGGATCATCAATTTTAAAATTAAATTAGTCTCTCATTATATGTTAATTGAAAGAACTGCTATCAGTGGAGGTAAGGCACAGAACAGGGGAAGATAGGAATGCTTGAGCGAGGCGGGTCGGAAAGAGCGGGGCGGGACGGGCTGGGAAACGATGAGATGAATGGTGGTTGAGGGCTGAGGAGAGGGCAGAGGGCGGATAGGGGCGGGACGGACAAGACGAGACGGGACGGGACTGGACGTCGATTCGGGAATGGAGGGAGGCTGGGCGGGACGTAGGGCGAAGAGACGCAGGACGGGTCGGAGCAGGACGGGCTCACGTCGTGGAGGCGAGAGGCTATGCCAGTGGTGTCAAGGTCTTCTACTGGTGGCAGTGGCACGCGTCGTGGCTCCGTAGCATGCCACGAGCTACTCTTCGCAACTAGTGTTGGGAAAAGAAACTATTGGTAACCCGCCGTAGGGATGGCGTTGTCTCTGGTGGCGGGGTGACGAACTTCGTGAAGGGTCGATTTCGTCGTGGGACTCGTGCCACGTGCCTTGTGCTCGTGGCATCGACCTTGAAAACACTGGGCTACGCGATGCAGCGGGGCGGGGCGGAGCGGCCGCCGTGGCTGCGGGCGGATCGGCCGCCGAACGAGCGGACGATAATCGAGTCGTCCAGATTTACTGGAGCCCAAACGTGCTCGAAGCGGTTAATCAGCTAAGAGCTATCGCCATCCGCGGCCGGGGCGGCCGCTTGCGAGGTATTACCGCGCGACGCGCGCCCGGAGAGGCGGAGACCAGAGGCGGCACTCACGCGCCGACCGCGCACCGCGCACCGCTCCGGGCTGTTGTCGACATGCGGGGGACGGCAGCCGGGCGCTTACATCGGCGGCGGCGGGCGGCGGGATGGCCATCTCGTAGAAAGCGCCGGCCGCTCTACAGGGATGGCCCGGAGAGCTTTCTCGGCCGGGATTTACACTATGCATGTAAGTGTGTTTATTTGGAGTGTAATACAAACTGAGTGCATTACAATCCCGAATAATAAACTCCGACACCGTTGGACCTATCTCCATGAAAGCTGTCCTTTTTAGGCGAACTATCCTCAATTTAAGAGAAATATTAGAAGTTCGAGATTTTTGAGTTTGCGCAAAGAAATAATAACAAAGTTCAGAGAGGACAGAAATTTCTCTGACATGATACTTAAGTGTACGCTTGCACTAAATTAGTATTTCGTCGTGGTAACCGCAATAGGTATTTAAAAAAAGTCGTATGTCAAAAAAGAAGTGTTTATTACACCATTGAGATCAGTCAAGAGAACTACATCAGTTGCAATAGGTCGAAGACGAGGAATAATGGAAAACGGTGTAGCAAGCTTCTACATTGTGAAAGCGACTGTCAAGACAAGGAGAGGTAGTAACGTTTTTCGTTCTTCCTGAAAACTACGGTAGTTTTGACATACGACCTATTGCGGTTACCACGACCATACGCAGCATCTTTCAAGAAATGTACATAGAGAAAGAAGGCATCGACCCTTTGGGAACAAACGGTAACTAAATCCCAGCTAACTACTTATATTATCAGCGACAACTCAGCTACACTGAAATTATGAGGTAAATATATGGGCGGGAGTGAAGAGGGAAATTAATGATGACGAAGCAATGGCGGATAGAGAGGCATAAAAACCGGAGAACCCATAGAAAGTGTATGAGGATCGAACTCGGGATTCAGAGGTGAAAAGCGAGTAGCCTGGCCACTGCACCATCAGTTGTCCCCTCCTTTAAATGGTATTACTCTATAACAGTTTCATGAAAAAAACATGCAAAAAACCTTCAAATAGATTAAAATATATAAGCCTCTTATTATATTGAGTGGGAAAAAAAACAGTTCACATTGTTAAATCAAAAACTATTAAAGCGAAACAATAAAAAATCCGGTAACCTACATATTAATTTCGCACTATTGAAGCGCCATTTAAAACCAGACCAAAAGGGAGATCGTCGAAAACAATGCAGTGATAATAGTATAACAAAAATAGAAGTGCTTGGATATGGTTGAAACGAAGTTCACACGTTGCAAAATACGTTTTTTAATGAAAAAGTTAAAATGCTCAGAGAAATTAATAATGAATAAAAATGCCGTTAATAATGAGAGGTGAAAACCTGGCGCACCGTATTCGTTACTTTTTCAGAATTTTTAAGAATATCAATAAGTTCGCTCTCATAATTATTACAATCAATGCGTGCATTCAACCCGCCATTTAAAAATAAAAATATTAGTGTTAGCATTGCGCTTCTCGAACCAAATTTTGTGAAGAAGTTTTATTTTCTCACGTCTTCACGAGTTTGAATATGCAAGGTACAAGTATTCTCCCTTCTTTCATCCTGTTCCAAAGAACACACTTATTTCTCCTGGCCAGAAAAAGAGACCGATTTTTCTCTTTTTCTACAGATTTTTTTGACGGCTAAAAATTAACTTCATAACATAGTACACAAAAATATTAATCATGAGTAAACATTCCCACCAAGGTAGGCATTCTGCAAACAAATGAAACCCTCCTTAGTAATTCAAATGAGCCTCAACCACCTCTGTAAATGGTTTGGGGTTTCACAATCGGTACAAAACACTAGCTACTTACCTCTACATAAACATATTAATTTCAAAATATTCTAGCATATGTTTGTGGAATGATTTCTAAATTTCCGTTCTTAATCTAATGTAATACATGGAACATATATTCTATGTCTGGAGAAAGGAGAACACTATTCACGTTTGATTTATCGATTGATTAGTGTTTCCGGCCGCGTCAACTACTATCATTGGTGCCGTAAGTGTGGTACATATTTTATCGCGGGAGGTGTCTTCTCCGCTAGATGGCGAGATCCTGCAGCGACATACGTCAGTTTGCCTGATTTTCCCCAATACTCAATATAATCGTAATACGTAGACTTTTGGAAAGAAACAGATGGTCCCCAAGAGCAATTTTATATCCTGTCTAATCATTAAGCCTACACGGCTTCGACTGTAGTTTCCTAACCCATCACATCGGCATACAGGTACGGAAAATATAATACATTCCTACCGGCGTGTTTATAGCATCCATCCTTTTCGCTTTCTCCGCCGTCACAGCGACAGACAAAGCACGCGCGCCCAGAAGCCAAGTGGAGCTGTCTGGTGCGCAGCGTGGCGGAGCTCAGTAGGGGGGAGGGGGGGGCAAGCAGCTTCAGAATAATTAGGGGAGATGGCACGGCGGCGGCTTCGCGGGCCCAGCGCGGGCGCCTCGCCTCGCCGGGTGGCCGGCGACTTTGATCGATTTTTAATCACTTAGCTACCTCTTCCTCTTCCTCCTTCCACCCACCTTCCCCCTCCCTCCCTCCGTGAGTCCTCCATCTCCACCGCTGCCGCGCCGAAGCGCCGTTGTTATCATTTGAATGGACAACCTCCTCCCGCGCATCGCCGACCTCCGGGCGTTCGTCTCGCCGCGGCCTTCGCCGCCTCCGCCCGCGAACGAAACGCCACCGCACGCGACGAGTACAGATGCCCCCTGGAGAAGCAATGCAAATGCCGTGTTGCTGATAAGGGAGTTAAAGATGATGGAGGGACTACGAGAGGCAAGGATGTTCCCGTGTGCGTTTTAATGAAATGCATTTTAGGGTAACATGGATTACTCTAACATGTTCTTCTTGAGATATCTAAGACTGAGAGGTCCTATGGTTCGAGTCCCGACAATGTCACGATTCTGTGTCGACACTAGCTACATAACTACTTACATTACTTACATTATAAAGAGCATTTCTCTGCCGTGTCTGCTATTACCTTTGCCGCCGCGGCCTCACGCCGGCCACAGGGGAAATTATATCTCCATAATTTCACACGTGCACATATTCATTAAACGAAACTCACTGTCTTGGTACATCACAATAGTATAAACACAATTTACTATCATTTACCACTATTGTATCTTTTTATAATACGAATATATGTTCTTTTAGCGGAGCGTACACGGGCACGACCAACTCACGTCCAACACTCACGTTAACACTAGCTACATAACTAGGTTAGATTCAGGCACTGTCTGGAGGATTAATTCTAGTGGACGGGTAATCTGATGGGTAGTTTCCGTGCTTTCTCGATCTACGCCAGGTGAATGACGGAGCAGTAGCCCAACAAACGGACCATGGATTTCATGCGATTCATCCCTCTACTTTGTCCTGTACTCACACACACTTACATGCTCTCCACTACCACATATGCCGGGAGACTTACGGAGCTTAGAGCTTGACCCAGCTGAAGCGGTGCCCCGCTGGTGGAGAATACACGCTCGCAGAAAATTCGCAAACCGACCTAGTCGTCGCCGGATCGCGCCATCCAGCGGGGAGGATCACAGCCACATCACGCGATAAAAAGTATGCACTACACTTACGGGAATAGCGTGGTTTGTGGGTTTTTTTTAGGTTTTTTTCTTTATTTTTTTTTATCCGTTGACGCGCCCGGAAATCACTAATTAAACA